>JAMPIV010010199.1:0-155000 GCA_024509875.1 Oreohelix idahoensis
GGTATGACGTTGTGAGAATGAGTAGGATCAGTGCTAGATTAAGGTTAAATAGATGAATAGTTTAGCATCGAAAGAGCAGCGTCGGCGAGACTTAGGATGCTTGACTATTACGTAGATACGTCAACTATAGTTAAGGGTCGCGCCGTCATGTATATTTCGTGATAGAGTGGAGATTAAAAATGGAACGATGTTTGAAGTACATCTTTTCTACCTATAAATTGCTGTTGTTTATAAGTATGGAGCGAATACACGTAGATACACATTCTTTTGAATAATCGGTAGTGATCGAAGACCCTCGCTGCAGGGCTTGGTTTCATCCAAATGGTCCGAAGTGAGTTCTCATTCAGGCGAATAAATTTATCGATTTTAAGTGAGTGTCACGTTATCAGTTCAGTAAGAATTTAGTGTAACGGGTTTCACTGTCAAATCACGAGGTTTCCAACATTTAGGAAAAAAATCAGGTTTGTAACTTTCGAGCAAAAGGTAGCCTTCTTGGTCACACCACAAGTTGACAAAAAATTGTGGAAACGTTACTGTTTGTAATAGTTTACTTGCCACCAGGCTGCACTGTACTTAAGTTTTCTCAGGAAGAATAAAAATCAGGCGCAAGAGGCCCGTTATCTCATTTAACCGTTAACGTACTCGTAAAGATTTTGCACCAAGCCACTCTAAGGTAAATGTTTTAGTTCTTCAAAGATATCACTCATACGTACTTAACGCTGGCAAAGTTTTGGGTTACCCCCAGTATTCACTGAATAAAGGAAAAACATATAAATAATTATACATACTAGGTACTCGTTATAACTTACATTTTTAAACTGCAAGCGTACAGCTTGACTTATCCTTTAAACTTTCCCGTGAAATAAGTTATATTCATAAAATCATCAATTCTCATGAATTAGGAATACATACGTATTACGTCAACACTCATGAGGCATCTAGCATTTATAAGTTAGTTTAGAAAAATTATTCTCGTCTGATTATTTAACAGTTAAATTAAATTCATTAATAGCCGACTGAGTTTAAGCTAAAAATTATAATTTATTCTGTTTTCCACTGTAACTCATCAGCTAAAGAATATAACAGACTTATAAATTATTCACTCTGCACAAAAGAACTCGGGAAATAATATAAGCGATCTAACACTTTGAACACTTCGAAAAATACTAGATATAATATATTATAATATTTACCTCAACACGGAACTACTAAGAACTTAAACCACTTCGACCAAACTAAATGCCATCTCTATTAACAGAGATTCTCAGGAATCGAACGAAGGCTTGTTCTAGTCTTGACTGCGAAGTTACTGAGTGAATTAAATCTGAAACTCTCGTTTTAGATATATGAAACACACACAAAGGATGTGCCCTATTTCCAAAACCACGCGATCTCTCGTTTTTCCTAACATTTACGTTCCTTAGACGCTGGCAATAACATGCCAAACCTTGCGTTCACACCTTACGTTAACAAACTTGCCGTGGAGCGTGAGTGTCATCTGAGAAATGCTAGACACTCTGTCTGCTCTAGCGAGCATGTCTGGCGCGATTTACACCTCATCGAGCTACTCAGCCAAGGAAACACGCGTGTTAGCTGAAAGTGCAGACAAACGTCTGCTCGTATGTCTGAGATAAGCGAAAATCACAATTTCGTCCACTGACATCTAATGCAATAGAATGCATTTTAACGCTCTCCCGTCTCGTGTAGAGACTGACACGTTATGTCATAAATGCGTTTACCAGTATGAGAAAGAAAACGGTAAAGTTGAGAATGGGGAAGAAAATATTTTTCGCAAACGAATGGATGCGAAAAATACCGGAAAAGGGTAAAGAGTGATAATAAAATAGAGGACTCGGGTGAAGAAAAGAAGAGGATATAGACAATTTAATGATCATAAATCTCTGTGACAGTGTTTCAGAACTATACAGTAGTACTGACTTGATGTAATAGTTCTCTGTGTTTCAAAGCTATACAGGGGTACTGACTTGACGTTTTAGTTGTTTTCCGTGTTTCAGAGCTATACTGTAGTACTGATCTATACTGTAGTAATTACTTGACGTATTAGTTCTCCGTTTTTCACAGCTATACAGTAGTACTTAATTGACGTATTAGTTGTTCACCGTGTTTCAGTGCTATACAGTGGACTGACTTGACGTAGTTGTTGTTCTCCGTGTTTTAGAGCCATGCAGTAGGACTGACTTGACGTATTAGTTGTTCACCGTGTTTCAGAGACATACAGTAGGATTGGCTTGACGTATTAGTTGTTCTCCGTGTTTCAG
Source organism: Oreohelix idahoensis (assembly GCA_024509875.1). Classification (NCBI taxonomy): domain Eukaryota; kingdom Metazoa; phylum Mollusca; class Gastropoda; order Stylommatophora; family Oreohelicidae; genus Oreohelix; species Oreohelix idahoensis. The sequence continues at coordinate 2,280 of JAMPIV010010199.1, forward strand.
AGCTATACAGTGGACTGACTTGACATATTTGTTGTTTCAATGTTTCAGAGATATACTTTAACTATACTATATATACTATACTTCACTATACTATATTAATATATAATATTCTATACTATAACTCCAAAATCAATCCTAACAAAGCATGTGTGCTATGGTGCTCCCTGAACAACTTCATTTTGAAAGCAGATCTCCCAGACATTACTCTCAATGGGCAGTAAATTGAAAGATACAACAAGCTCAAATATCTTAGAGTTACTTTCGATCGCGGGCTATTATACAAGTACCCTGTTGATTACATCATACAGAAATGCCAAAGAGGCCTAGAAGCCCTGAAAACAATGGCTGCTGCACACCTCGAGCACAGACTACTGTTTCTTCTATATCATCATCTGGTCTTGTCAAGGGCAGAGTATGGTCTGGGAATACTCAATGCTGTCAGTATCGAAATGTGAACGACTGGAACGCATTCAAAATTAACTGATCCGTTTAGTCTTGGGATGTACGCGAGATACCCCCATTGTAACAAGGCGGTATATGCTTGGCTTGCTGTCTATTAAATCCATATATACGATTGCTCAGGTAAAAGCCTATATGTGAGTAACCACAGATAAAAATCATCCCCTACACATGAACATAGCTGACATCAAGGGAGTACGAATAAAGAGGGGGATGTCATGAGTGGCGCAGGCTGAGTCAACTATTCGACAAGTGACCACAGGGGAAGAGCTATTCAAGGGAGAGGAGTAGAGTAGGTCTGGTGAGAACTTACCGACCTACCAACAGGTCATCATCAGCCTTGGCAGAGAATGCAGAGCTTGGGGCAATGGAAAAGCAGAACTTGAAATTGATCAACTGATAAATGAAAATGTTGGGAATAATAATGCCATTGTGTACACTGATGGGTCTGTATCCCGTGGTGGGAAATCAGGATGGGGCTTCTCGTCTAAAATTAAGGGCATGATCGTTGCTGAACATAACGGGGCCTACATGACAACAACCTCCAGCATAAGAATGGAGGTAGAGGCAGCTATTGCTGCTTTAAGGTGGTTGTCTGAAACTTGATTGACAAGAGCAGTAATTGTGTCAGAATCGCAGCCCATGCTTCGGAAGATCTAAATGGATGGTTACTGCATGAATGGAAAACCTCCATAGCAGCTTCAAATCTTCAGAAACTGGTGTGGATCTACTGTCCTGATCATGCAAGGGTACGCGGCATTGAAAGAGCTGATATACTAGCTTCAAGAATACCTATAGTAGGTGCGTTGAATGTGGATAAGGGAGAGATACTAAAGACAATTAATGATCGCCTGTTAGAGAATGACACTGCAATCGATGAATCATCATGGGTGAGATTGCCGGAGTTTGGCATTAGGCGTGGGACTGGCAGGAATGAACGTATGAGAGTATGCATCCGCCGCATGTACAATCAGCGCGCAACAGGAACTGTTAGCATTCATACAACAATAAATGAGGAGTCTGCTGTAAAACTGGTAAGGAAACAAATATATAAAGTAAAATTTTTGCATGAATTCTAGTGGCTCTTCTTTATTTTTTCCGTCGTTGATTTTGCGATCTATCTTTTTATAATTTTATAGTATTGTTTCGTTTCGTATCCTTTTGTGTTTTTTTAATTGCCGCTATCTTATACGTCACTTCCATAGACGTTACCAGACTAGCGATCTTCTCTTTTGTTCCACGGATATAGCTACTTAGATCAGGACTGGTCTTAGCAATTTTGTTAATTCCTTTTGCGTTTCGTTAATTAGTTACTTTCTAGTTTCGATATTTCTTTCTGGTTTTGCTATTTTCTTGCGTTGTTATTGTTCTTTTTTCGATCATCACCTGTGTTGTTTACTTTTTCATCCGCATGTATTGCTCTTTTTTTTGTATAAGTTTCTCATACTGGTAATTCTTGTCCTTGTCACCTGTTTGTAACTGTGGCTGACGAAGGGTGACACCCGTGTTTCCTGTGTACCATTTTATTTTATTAATTTACTTTATATGTCTGTTAGCATTCATATCCTTCGACATTTGCTGGGGAAGATTGAGCACCTATTGGTTTGCCCGGAGTGCAATGATGTCGATTCTGAACAACAATAACAATAACAGAGCTATACAATGGTACATAATTGACACATTAGTTGAAGATCCTTTTTTATTGTGTTGGTTGTGTGTCGCGAGGCGTGCAAGTCACTCTGTGATTGCCACGTAAACTAGTGTCTATGATAAATTTTGATAACAATGATAATTATTCTTCCTCGTCGTTGTCTCTTAATAACCACATCTATCTCTCTTATGTTGTTAATTTTGTTGTTTAACTAGGGCTGCTGAGCTTCTCTCTCTTTAGCAACCAATACCAAGTTGAAGAATCCACTGGTATTATCTACACTGTAGATCTAGGCTTTTTCTGCGGCTTTTCTGCCATTCTAGAAAGTGTTGAGTAGAAGTCATGAGTATCTCCAGCTTGGCTTGCCTTTAAAGGATCGGCATATCTGGTCCCAGGCTAGGAGTAAGAAGTGCGTGACATACTGTGCATTCCCCGCTTGCCACGGAGGCTCTACAACTATGCAGAGCTAAAATAATGTACTCTGGTTCTGGGAGAAGGGCCGAAGAGCGAATCTCTGGCGCTTTAAAACCAGACTGCTCAGGGTAGATGACGCTTGTAAGCCTTGGGCGGAAGTTCATCTAGGAGAAGAACAACGCTGATTTCAAACCACCTGCTGCCTGGCAGGTAGGGAGGGGACAGCTAAAGGCTAAGGACAGCAAACACGAATAAAACTGCTAGCTGCAATCGGATGTGCCGGGCCGAAAGGCGCAGATATCGCAGGGCAGCTGTAACCTACTAGACAACGTGTTTTCCGCTCACAAACATGATAATGAAAAGCAAAAAGTGCATTCTACTTGAAATTAATAACGTGTCTCTATGCTGCGGAATGCTGGAGAGTTACAGAGAAGGAAATGTCGAAATTATAATCTTTTCACACAACATGCCTAAGAAAAATTCATCGAATCTTTGGGCCGAATACCATCACCAACTAAGATCTGCTTACCCAGTTCAAGCAAGAGGACATGCACACCATCATAGCTGGCAGACGCTGTAGCTGGGTTGGTCATGTCCTCAGAAGAGACCCCGATGCCATCACAAGAACAGCTATGCTATGGACCCCTGAAGAAAAGCGAAAGAGGCCGACCAAAAACAACTTGATTGAGGACTGTGGAGGCTGAGATGCAAAGAATGAACCAGAGCTGGGGCACTGTACAAAGGATGGCCACCGACCGAGCAAAGTGGAATCAATTTGTTGTTGCCTTACAAGACGCCACCATCCGTGATGGCCACTGACTGCTTTGACGGTCGGCAGCTAAGGATTATAGAAGAAGAAAAAGTATTAGCAGCAATTAATTCACAACTCAATATTAATCAACTGCATGACATTTTAGATGTTATTTTAGGAGCAAAAAAAAAAAATAGAGATACCAACAAAGTTACGGTATAATAGTTTACAGTAGAAAGAGCCAACTCAAGATAATACTAATGAAAAAACCAAGGCAGAAATTTATGAATTGTAGAAAAATGAAAAAAAAATAATTAGGCTCTACCCCACTTAAGACAATACAAGCTCAATTTTACAACATATAATACATCTAATAACTGAATGATAGCAAGATTAGATAAACAAATTTACAAACAAAAATGGAGAATAAACCAAGTAAAATACACTGAATGTGACAACAAATAAAAATTTACAAATAAACAGGGCAAAACAGCTAACAGAAATGGTGATGATAAGCTCAGTAGTGGCAGTAAACACACAGCTTTGTAATGCCGGCTCCACTATATGAGAAAATCATGAACCAAACCTAAAGACCAACCAATAACTCACGACCATGGGATTGGTATTGGGAATTAATGGTTCCCTCGCCAACAAACCCGCCTATCTCACGAACATGTAAATACAGATATACATATAACATATCAAAAAGAACCCTGTCAAATGAGATTCTTCAAGCCACACACTGTATGTATCAATAAATATACCCATCTGCTATAAGAAAAAAAGATCCTCCTGGCTTCAACCTCTGACTCGGGGAATGACGATTCACATACAGTGCTTAACCAGGGTTAGATTTAGAAATCCGGCTTGTAGCCGATCACCGCAGCAGAAAATGTAGCCCACCGACTTGAAAAATTGCTGAAACATCATATGTTCAGATCCCGGCTTGAAGCCTCCAAAATTAGCGCTGTTACGTGTCTTTGATATAATGTTAATATTTAATAACAGGATGGTTCCTGTGGCCAAGATCATTTCTAGGGTAGTAAGCAAGTAGACACCGCAACAAGCCCATATAAATTTGAATTAATTTAGCCACAATGGACGAAATGGACGATATAAAATTTATTCAAGACTGCTCGCAGCTCCACATACAATAAATTTCAAGCCAACACAAAATGGCAGATAAGATGCAGTGGACGATATACCGTAGGCAGTAAGTTCATGACAGGAACGCTGAAATTAGTTCTCAATATGATTTATATCTCTTCACACTCGACACTGAGCAATTATACTTCTTGTCAATACAGATAACTAGATAACTCGATACATCTCACCGAAGATCTTGATGTATTAGTAAAAACATAACTCCATTATAAACACTTCAACAATAAGAAGCTCAAACACATACGTCCACTCGCAATGACACACAATCGTAACAGGCCCTGCACTTTTGCTCCTCTAGTTTTACGTGAGCCAGCCAAGCATATCGGCTTCACGTCACCCTGTTGGGCTAACCATATAATAGGCACAAACGTTTTGAATTTTAATCATAACACCCATGTTGTTAGATATTGTTGCTTTAACCCTTCCTAAACCCTTTTTGATTTTTGTTTCACATCTGCCCTCGTTCTTCTCAACCTTTTTCATTATCTTTCGTTTACGCTTACATCTAGCAATAGTATCTGATCCTTGGTAGGTCACCCTCACTCCCGCATGTTTAAGGTTGACCACATAAAATGTTATGTATCCATTGATTGTGATAAGTCTCGAGTAGACATATTAAAATTAAGTAACATTTTTTTCTGTCTTTTACGCCGGCTGTATTGTTTGAACTATTAATTTATTGATAGAAGAAAGTTTTGCTTCCGCCAGGACTGAGATGTTTTTAGATAAAACACAGACATGTGTCTGGGTGGGTATTATTATCACGAATGAAATGTCTAGACACCACATTTAGATGATGTAACTAGTTCCGACAAGATCTCTCATGGTAATAAACAGATGGTCAGTTAAGAGATACCTTGGGAGCGATGTACAAAATGCGGCCCAACCTTAAGGTTGTCTGGATGATAAAAATCTTAGAGAAGATTTATTAGATATAATACTTAGTTGTAATAACTTCCATCATGTCATAAAATAAGTAGTGCAATATCTTATATGGTCAAGTAGTAATTTTTAGAAAGTGGTGAGGGTAACATTTATTAAAAACAGACACCGTACTTGCGGTTGGTTTGAAATTAGAAATTATACTAAACTAAAACTGTGATTGCGTTTCACCCAACAGAACCTCACAAAGTGAAATTTGTTCGTGGTCAAAAATTCCGCTTTAAAACTGTTTTGAGTTGTCCTCCCTCTGCAGCCCTTACCTCTACCAGAAGATCATAGACAGCCAGGACAAGGAGTAATACAATGATTCTATTACAGGACAGGGAAAGAACTATGAGTAGCTTTTAAAATTAAAAAAGAGTCCACTTCAGTGTTAATACTTTGCGCCCCAAGACCGAGGAACTTCCTCACATGTCAACAGTTAGGAACCTAACTCACAGAAGGACGTCTGCACCTTAAATAGCTGAAATACTTACTACGGTGATCTTGTGCAACAAAGTCTGGATAAATTATTATTCACCCAATTTATTGTAGTAAATTGTAACATGTACCTTTTATTAATTTTTATTAAAATGTGACGTGTATGAATTACTCATATATTTACATATACAGTTGCATATAGGGGCTGGCTACTACATCATATAAAAGAACATGCCATATAAACCACCACTGAAGGAGCTGGTGACTGCTTCGTGCTGGTTTCCTCAGTAACCAATAGCAGAGGTAGCCCCAGGCTCCATAAAGAGCCGGAAGTGGATATTGATGACATCATGGTATATATATTTTTATGCCAACATTTATAAGATTAGTGTGTGTGTATATATATATATATATGACAGGGGCTTGGGTGGTTTAGGCGAACTTGTATCGAATTGTATCGAAGTGTGGCTACCTCGCATCCAAGACCCATGCACTAAGAAAATTTATTTCAGGATCGTTTGACAGAGGTTGTAATTATTGGTTGATTTTGCTTACAACCCTTTCAGCAGCAGACTTAGTGAATTATGCAACATAAAGCACTAATGTGGAGTAAAATTTAATTCCACCATACACGCAGACAGTGTTCGTGGACGGTATGTCCAAGGCATAGTCAACTGCAGATTTCAATTCTGGTTCGGCGACTTCTTCTCTATTGGCGTCTTGCAATGGAAAGGACATAAAATGTAAGCTGTGTCGCGGTTAGCATACGGGCAGCGATAGTGTACCTCTCCAATGATTGGCTGGTGTTCCGTCAGCGGCCTGGTCGGTGTTCTTATTTTAGGTCATGACTAACGCTAAAAACAGATGTTTTCAGTTAAGATTCAATTTAGACAAACTGAAAGATCCAAAAATAGCGGGAATCTTTGAGGCAACAGTTGGAGGAAAATTTGCAGCTCTCAACTTTCTGGAGGATGATATCAACTCAATCACAGAGAACATGAAAGACGTGCTCATTGAATCAGCAACAGAAATACTTGGTAAAAGATAGAAATTAATTAAACCAAGGGTTACAGATGACATTCTGAAGTTATGTGATACACGGCGGGAAATGAAAAAGGTTAAGAAAGAGGTTCCTGAAGCAGCATGGCAATACAATATGGTGAATAAAAATATTAGAAAGAAAATGAAACAGGCCAAAGAAAAATGGGTAGCTGATCAATGTGAGTCCATTAATACGGGGTTAATAAAAGGTAACAGCAAGGCAGCTTTCGACACATTAAGAAGACTATCAAAACCCCAACAGCCCAGGGTAACTGTCATAGAAGATAGCAATGGGGCTCTGCTTAATGAAAAAAAGCTGTAATGAGAAGGTGGACAGAATATTGTAAAGAATTATATAACTGTAAACTGGACACTGACTATAGCATATTAAACAACATTAAGTGTGAAAACAGGGAACTCGGAAATGCAGCTAATATTACGGGAAAAAGTGGAAGAGGCTATATGTTCGTTGAAAGGAGGGAAGTCACCGGGTGTGGGTAATATCCCAGCAGAGCTCTTGAAATATGGAGGACCAGATATAGTAAAAATCATGACAACAATTTTCCAGAAGATATGGAGTACACAACAATGGTCAAAAGAGTGGACGCAGTCATTAGTAATACCGCTTCCAAATAAAGGAAATCTAAAAATGTACAAGAATTACATAACCATTAGCCGTATTAGTCATCCAAGTAAAGTAATGTTAAGGATACTTTTGAACAGAATACAACAGAAATCAGAAGAAATCTTGTCCGAGGAACAGGCTGGCTTTAGACCAAAAAAAAGTACTTCAGAAAAAATCTTCAATATTAGATTACTGATTGAAAAACATCTCCAGCATCAACGCGATTTATACCATAACTTCATCGATTTTGCATAAGCCTTCAATCGAGTCTGGCATGAAGGCTTATGGCAAATAATGAGAAAATTCAATTTTGATACCAACATCATAGATATCATTGAAGCACTGTACAAGGACGCAAGCAATGCTGTTTTTGCAAGCAATGACATTGGAGAATTTTTCAAAACAACTGTAGGAGTTCGTCAGAAATGTATCTTGTCCCCAGTGCTCTTTAATATGTATCTAGAACATATTATGCAGGTGGCTGTCTATGATTATAAAACAACCATATCGATTGGAGGCCGACCTCTTTGCAATCTACGTTTTGCTGATGATATCGATCTTATAGCTAGAACAGAATCAGAACTTCAAAACCTTAATTTTGGACTGGAGAAAGTAACAATAACTTACGGGATGGAAATTAATATAGAAAAAAACAAGATATTGGTGAATAGCCATAAGAAACATCATAATCATCATCAGTTGCCATCTCCATAACGAAGGTTGGCTGTAATGGATCTCCAACGTCTTCAGTCTCTTTTCTTGGTGGTGCACTCTGATAGACTCTTTCCTGTCCATCTCTTGATGTTATCTTCCCACTTATAGCGCTGTCTTCCCCTTGCACGTTTGCGTTCAACTCTCCCTCCTGTTATGGTCTTCTGCAAGGTGTTATGCCTTTTTATGTTTCCAAAGTATTTTAGCTGCCGAACTTTGACATCCCTCATTAGTTCTCTTTTCATACCTAGATTTTCTAGGACCTCCTTAATTGTTTTCATCTCTTTCCATGAGATACGCCCCATTCTTCTATATATCCACATTTCAAGAGCCTCAATTCTTTCTTCCAAATGCTTATTCATCGTCCATGTTTCTGCACCATACAGAAATGCAGAATATATATAACACTTTATGATTCTCAGTTTTAATTTGTGAGATAACTGTTTGGATGTCAGTATATGTTTCATGTTGTTGAATGTAGCTTTGGCCATTCCTATTCTCTTCTTGATTTCTGTTTCACATCTGCTATCTTCTGTTATTATATGACCAAGATATCCGTAGCTCTTGACTTATTCCAGGATTTTCCCATTTACGCTTATCTTTAATGATGGTGTATATCCTGTATTGTATATATCGTTGCATAGATCTGTGATTGTATCTATACCAAAGCTCTTCAGGGCTTCTATCATTTCAATTTTGCTGTTGTCACTGCCTGCTGATTTTCCTTTTTGTATCATCTGATCTGAGAATGTTTGGGCCTTCATTAGAATCTACTGATGGTTTTTTACCTCTGTTGTCCTCGAATAGTTCTTTTACGTATTCTGCTCATCTGTTTGATATGTCTTTCTCATCAAGTAATATTACACCATATTTGTTCTTGATACAGCTTCCTCCTTGTGCAAACCGCGACCGATTTGATCATTTCTTTATTTCTTCATGCATATCTCTTGTCATATGCTTTGCTTCCAAGTCTTCTATTTCATTGCACTTTGTTTCTGTCCACCGTTCTTTTGCTTCTCTACACATAGTACGTATGTCATTGTCTATTGTTTTATATTCTGGAGTGTTTTTTGCTTTCTTCCTTTCTGCCATTTTATTCAAGATGTCATCTGTCATCAAAATTTGATTTTTCTTAGACTCCTTTTTAGGTAAATTTGCATTTGCTTATTGTATGCTTGTTTTTAAGCATTCTCATTTTGCGGTTGCTTTTTCTTCTGGGTTTTCTCTTCTATAATGCTCCATACTTTCTGTCAATAACTGTTGATATTTATTTTTGACGTCTATTAAATACTTCTGTTTTATATCTGGTTGTTTCAGCGCTGATATTTCTATCTGGGGTTCCTCCTGTCTTCTGTTTCCTGCTCTTTTCAGCTTTATATTTACTTTGATGACGACTGGATTGTGATCTGAATTTATGACGGCGCCAGAATGTGTTTTTGCACTTGTGACACTGTTCTTAAATCTATGTTTTATCATGATATAGTCGATTTGATTTCGTGTTACATGTCCTGGGCTTTTCCATGTGTATAATTTCCTTGGGTGGTGTTCAAAAAAGGTGTTACATATAACCAGCTGGTTTTCTTCACAGAACTGGATAAGTCTGTCTCCTCTATCATTTCTTGTCCCTAATCCATACTGTTTTACTATTTTCTTGTATTTTCCTTTTCCTACTTTTGCATTCATATCACCCATTACTATCAACACATCTGTTGATTTGACTGGTTTAAGTGTGTGTTGTAGCTCTTCATAGTATTCTTCTATTTCTTCCTCGCTGTGATCTTTAGTTGGTGCATAGGTTTGTAAGATTGATATGTCGAATGGCTTTGCTCTCATCTTTAGTAACATCATTCAGTCATTGTGTGTCCAGTATTCACATATGTATTTTTCTAACTCCTTCTTTATCAACATTCCTACCCCTTTTTTATAAGAAACATGTTCCGACACACATTACGTTAAATGGGCAAACGTTAGAAGAAATTAACACCTTTAAATATTTCTTCTTCTCTTCTTCTTCTTTAATCCATAACCGCCAACCGTCAAAGCAGTCAGCGGCCATCACACCCGGTGGCGTCTTGTAGGGCAGCAACAAATTGATTCCACTTTGCTCGGTCGGCGGCCATCCTTCGTACAGTGCCCCAACTGTGGTTCATTCTTTGCATCTCAGCTTCCACAGCTTTGCACTGGCTGCTCTAACAACCTACTGCAGCTTCTGGAAAATGGTGATCAACACGAGTAAGACAGTCTACACTATATTCACACTCAGCAACAAAACAGTAAAGAAAGAACTGGATTTAAAACTTGATGATGCAAAGCTAGCTAAAGAGAACAATCCGACTTATCTAGGGATACAGCTAGATACCAGACTCACATACAAAACACATGTTGAGTCCCTAACTACTAAGGCCTCTAGAAGGCTAAACCTCATAAAGCGTTTGGTAAGCACTGATTGGGGATCCAATCAGAGCACCCTACGACAACTGTACTTGGGATACATGCGCTCAGTTATGGATTACTCTGTACCCCTGCAAGCCACTGCTAGCCCAACACTCAGACTGAAACTAGATCGCATACAAAACCAGGCACTCAGATTCATCTGTGGAGGCTTGCGAACTACTCCGACCAGCGCATGTGAGATTTCCGCCAATGTGGAACCCCTAGAACTAAGGAGAGAGAAATCAGTCATTGTCACGGCAGAAAGATTCTTGCGAGCTGAAAAAAATGACCCCTGCAAAAACGTTATCGGTGACCTCAACTCCAGGTACCGAATTAAAAAGACATCTTTCACTAGAAGGTACGAAGAGCTTTCAGGGAAGCACTACATACCAGAGACTAGACTACTGTCGTAGATTTTTGATAGGGAAATTAAGACTTGGGTTGGTCTCTTCTGAATAGGTTAGAATGAGTGATAGCCACAGTGAGATGTGATAATAGAAATAGAGTTCCACGAGTGAGATGGTAGAAATTTATAGAGGCTGTCCCGGAAATTTAGAATCTCTCTCTCTCTTTCCGCCTATCTTCTACAACAGATCCAAAGGAGTAAGACAGTCTATAAAAAAATAGGTATATTAATATATATCTATCCACTCACGTGCCCGCACATACAAGTGACGACAGTTAGACACACAGACGTGGGAACAAATATAACAATGATTATATAGATATTATGGGAACGAACTGACCACCACACTAAAATAAATGTAGGTATAGTTTATTTATCATAGTAAACTTACATCACAACATATAAAATACATCAGAAGCATATACACATAGTCATAAAAATCAAGGAATGGTACAATAGTGATAGACCCGTTTGTATGGTCCTCCCCTGGATATATAGCTCACAGTCCCGTTAGCACTGAATAAAGAAAAAACACATGAAATATGTTACATATTATGTACTCAATATAACTTACGTTTTTAAAATGCAAGCGTACAGCTTCACTTATCATTTAAAACTTCCCGTGCAATAAGTTATATTTAAAAATCATCAATCCTCGTGAATTAGGAATACATACGTATTCCGTCAACACTCATGAGGCATCTAGTATTTATAAGTTAGTTTAGAAAAATTGTTCCCGTCTGATTATTTAGCAGATAAATTAAATTCATTATAGCTACATGGTTGTTTAAGCTAGAAATTATAATTTATTCTGCTTTCCACTGAAACACGTCACTAGAAAATAATACAGACTACATAAATTAAGCACTCTGCACCAAATCAAACTAGTGAAATATGAAATAAGCGATTATCACTTTAAACACTTCACAAAATATTAGATAATTATTATAATATATATACCTCCACACACAGAACTACAGACTAAACCATGAACTAGAATACTGCAATCTAATGGTAGTCTAGAACTCGGCAAAATGGCCAAGAAACTCAGACTTCGCCAAAACACAGATATTTGATCTAGCACAGCGATCTGTCTACTGCAACATTTTAGGAGTCAGAATGAAAATAAAGTTTAACATTCTGGTTATATCTATTTCCACACAAAGGATCCTAACTTTATTTCGCCGAATGAAATAATCTCCCCTTTCCGTCTAAAACACCTTACATCAACTAGAAAACTACCATGAACTGACACTCGTGCGTTTTCCCACCCCACGCTGACAAGGCCAACAGTGAGTGCCTTGTCAGCTGGGATTTCCAGACAAATGTCTCAAACTGCGCCGAGGAGATGTCGGCTATCGCGCCTCACTGAGCGCTCAGCCGATGCAACTCGTTGTGGCAGGTGAAAATGCAGACAAATTTGTCGCCTATAGGTCTGGCGAAAGCGAATATTCACAGTGTATTTCGTCTGGTGCAGGGAATGCTGTAGACATATGTCTGCTCCTATATCTGGCTAGACGAATATATTCTCAGTTTCGTCCACCGACACCTAATGCAATAGAGTGCATTTTAACGCTCTCTCTCTCTCTCTGACACGTTATGTCATAAATGCGTTTACCTGTATGAGAAAGAAAACGGTAAAGTTGAGAATGGGGAAGAAAATATTTTTCGCAAACGAATGGATGAGAAAAATACAGGAAAAGGTAAAGAGTGATAATAAAATAGAGGATACGGTTGAAAGAAAAAGAAGAGGATATAGACACTTTATGATCAATAAACTCTCCGTAACAGAACGTCCCCCCTTTAAGATATGGAACCACTCTATGTCTACGTTATGGAAATAAATTTCCTATATCCGTAGCTTCAGGGTGTCTGTCCTCTTCCATCTCATCCCCCCCCCCACCCTCTATCTCTGTGCAAGTCCTACTCAAGTCTACTCCCCAAAGTTTCTTTTCTCTGGAATGTCTGCCATGCGCGCTTGAAAGAGTGTCGCCGCTTCTGACATTTTTGAAAGATTTCGTGTGTGTGCAGTGGAATTTCCCTGCCACTATCGTCATCTTCGTCAGTTTTGGCGATCGTCATGAGATGGTCGGAGGTTGGCACCGGTCTTTCCAAGTATCTCTTTAACAGATTTAAATGGAAAACTTTCTCCTTTCCTTGAATAGAGATCTGGTAGTTAGCCTTAGAAATCTTTTTCAGGACGTAAACGGCCCTTGCCATCTGATCCTCATTTTGTTGTTCCTGGTAGGGGGTACTACCAAAACTTTCTCTCCTGCTTCCTATTATCTCTCTTTCGCGACGTTCCTGTATCGGTTAGCGTGCTTTGTGCGTGGTCGCTTAAAGTTTTTCGTTGCTAGGTCCCATCCTAGTTTCCACCTTTCCTTTAACTCCGACATATATTTACTTGCTGAGACAACTGTCTTCAGCCTTCTGGTCGTTCAGCGACCAAAGTAAGGCTTCAAGCGGGCCCTTAATGGGTCTGCCGAATAAAAGCGTAGCTGGCGGAAATCCAGTGGACGTATGAGGAGATTCTCTGTAGCCAAATAAAGCTGACGGAATACAAAGATCCCAATCGTCAGGTTTCACTTGTGCCAGTTTACTTAGCATCATGTTGAGGTTTCCGTTAACATGTTCCACGAGCGCATTTCCGGCAGGAGTACATGGCTTTGTGTAGATGTGTTGGGTTCTCAAGATCTTCACGATCTCATCCATCAACAAGTTTCGGTATGGGGATCCGTTATCCGTTAACACTTGCTGAGGGAATCCAAACCGAGTGAAAATCTGCACGAGGGCTTCTGCGACATGCTTGGCATCTGCGTATGTTAGCGGGATAGCTTCTGCCCATAAAGTGCGTGTATCGACTAAGGTCAAGTGTGACGGGTCGGTGGTGGTGGTGTGGTTGGTGTTGCGTTTTCCTTCGTTATGGTATTATTATTGAATAATAAAGTCACTCTGTAGACATAGCAATGTTGGTTAAACTGGTTAGCTCTGGGCATCAGAACATCCCTTCGACGTTCTGATTTGCATAGTCTATAGTATTTGATTTCCCTTGTGGGAGAGTTATCGTTCTGACAAAGGTAAACACCAACAGTTGTAGAACCGAACCCGAAACGTAAATAAAGGATCAAGCCTTCTGCTTAGAGTCCACATGTATTAAGATTCATACAAAACGATAATCGACATTCACAAAAGGTTTCATGTACAATTCAGCGTAACACTTGAATTCCAAATAATATCAGTATGTATCCGTCCGTGTCAAAACAATGTGTCAGAAGAACATCGTGGCTATATACGTGCGCTGTTATAGTCAACAGCCAGAAATGAGCACATGAGTTCTTGACATCTACAAATTGAATCATAATACGATTCTTCTTCCATTATTAGTTTAATTTAATTAATCTCATGCTTAGATTAATTTCCGAACTGACCCTGAGGTCTACATCGATTCATCTATAAAATATAGGCTATATACTCAGCCTTATTTCCTTGGAAGAAATACAAGACACGACCTTCTTGCTTGACGGATAGCGTAACAAAGGCCCTGTAACCAAGTCACCCGGCGTGACCTTCCCAACGCGAATGCGTCATAATCTCCGCATATATTTCGCGTTCACTATACCGTAAAATATCGACATATTCTATAAATATTAATGACCCCTAAACGTTGCGCCTGGGTAAACCCCAGCAGACGCCATCATTTAAAAATAACACCGTAACATCAAGATAAACCTGTTCCTTCTTTTAGTCCTTTCTAAGGGTCCTAAAATGTCGATCACAACCCGTTCGAATGGTGTTCCCACTATTGGCATTTCACCCAACGAGACTGGGGGTGTCCGTTGCTTGGGTGGTACACGTTGGCACTGGGCACAGAATTTGACATACCTGATAATGTCAGTGTTTACTCCTAACCACCAATAATGAGTGGTTATCCGTTGGTTTGTGGCGTTCTGTCCCATATGTCCGCTGAAGGGAAGAGAGTGCCCTATTTCTAGGATTTGGCTTCTGTACTGTTTCGGTACTAGGAGCTGATTGTAACCTTGGTCAGGCTTGCCCGTTCTGCGATAAAGTACGCCATCCTTAGAAAAAATGTCCCCGTGCTGTCTGGGTTCCTTAGCCATGGGCAGTTTCCTAAAGCAGGGTGCCAAGGTTGGGTCCTTTTGCTGCGCTTCTTTAAGTTCCATAGGTAACAAATTAGGCGCAGGCTCCCGTTCCTTCTTGGTTTGCCCTCTTGTAGTTACTGCTGCCACAATCGGCTCTTCCGGTTTCCCAATAGACACGTATCTACCGCCAAGTATGACAGGGTAGATGGGGTCATCCATAACAGCCGCTTTTATCTCGCCTCTGACAAACTCAGAGTGGATCTCCACCAGTGAGATGGGAAGCACTGTAGGTGCATCACTCTTACGAACTCCACAAAGTTGGACGGTCTCTCCTGTCTCTTGACCGGGTTTAACCAGGTTTCTGGCAACAATGCAATCATACGAAAGCCCCGTGTCAAATAAACAAGAAGTTTGAGAACGTTCAATGTAACAGTACCTCGCGTTGAGGGTGTATCCCCAACAGGATGGGAATCACTGTCAATAATTCCGCCTTGCGAGACTGTTAGTAAGCATCCGATGCGTTTAGGCTCGATGTGCTCACTCTGATCATCTGTCCTGTGAGACTCTGATCATCTGTCCCGTGCGCAGGGGTTCTCCATTTGCCACCTTGTCCTTGCGGGCTGCGCTGCCATGTTGGTCGGTCGGGTTGATCAGACTGTTTACTGTGGTTGGGGTACTTGTTTTTGTAGAACTTGGATTTTTCAGGAGGGGGGTTTTGAGGTCCAGTTTCTCTGTGGTTATTCTGATTAGAAGCATGAGAAGCATGAGAAGATTGGTCTAGATTATTTTTTTGAAAATGCTCTTCTGTCGGTTTACGTTTTGAGGCCGGTAGTTCAGCCAGCGCATTTTGATAACGCTCAGATTTTTCCACGATGTCTTCAAGCTTTTCTGCACCCTGCTCAGCTAAAAATCTCCGGGTATCAGCATGCAAAGTGTTCTTTATTTGTTCGGTTAAAACAAATTCCTCCAGACCTTCATAGGTAGAGCGGAGCTGCGAAAGCTCAAGGCACTTTGTCAAGTATCCCTTTAAACGAGATGAGAACTGCTGAAAAGTTTCAGAGCTCTCCTTCCTGCTGTTGCGAAACAGTTGCAAAAATTTGCGAGCATTCATTTCAAAACGCTCAAGCAAAGCTTTCTTCAACATGTCGTAAATGTCTTGTTGGCTGCTTTCCAGTTTGGTGTAAACATCATACGCACTACTTTTCAAAGACTGAGAAAGCTTCATATTCCAGCGCGAACTCTCTAAACCGTACAGAGTTGCAATTTTCTCAAATTTTTCCAACCATGTGTCAATCTTCTCATTAGGACAAGGGAAAGACTCAAGAGTGAAAGACATAGCGTTGAGTTGAAGAGATTGTGTGTTAGAAGGATCAGTTAAAGAGGAATCAGGAGAAGACTCTCCATTGCTGGAGGTAGAGGCAGCACTACGGCTTTGGAACTCTAGAGTCTTAAGCACCAACTCGTGCTGTCTCTGTTTCTTTTTTTCCTCCAGCTGTCTCTCCTCCCTCTCCTTCTCATGCTGTCTCTCCTTCTCTATTTCCTCATGCTGTCTCTCCTTCTCTCGTTCGTTCGACCTGCGAATTTCCATTTCTTCCTCAATCTTCTTCTGCTGTAATTGACGGTCATCCGCTTCTTTCCTCCTCGATTCTTCTTTCTCCTCTTTAGCTTCATCTGCTTTTTTCTCCGAATCATATCTCTCAAGTTCGTCTCTGACAAAAGCTTTCGCTTCCTCTCCTTCCAAACCTTCTTCTCTCGCTTCGTCCCTGAGGAGTTGCCTAAGCTTCGCCCTTTCTGCCATAGTAAATCATTGGCTGAGACTTAGTCAAGAAGGAAATATGGAAAAGAATGCACTGGTTCCTACCACTTACGAGAAAAATACCAAACAAAAGATGATATACTTTAACCTGGGATACCTCCTCCTATACTATAGTATCTAACTATCACTGCTATTAATCGGCAATAAAGCACCTAATGCAGACGACTACGCCAAATTGATGGTAGTTAAGATTACTCACTGAAAAAAATAAGTTTCTACAGTAGAAACAAAATAATTTGCAAACATTTAAAGAGAAAAAAAAATTCCCTTAATTTTTAATCCACTATCAAGTTTATCCCTGAAGACAGTTAGGTTAAGGGAGGCAATTAATGTCGACAAATAGTCCGAAACGCACTCCTTAACTTAGTTCAAACACCTTCCTGCTTCAGAACCCTGTGAATGTTATACACTCACAAACTTTACCAGCGTTTAGTATTACAAAATCAGTAATTAACATATATTCCGACAAAATTAACCTGTAACTCAAATTTATAATGCTCAAAATGCTGTGGATAAAAACAATTATTAATTGTGTGGTCAGCACGCCCATAAACAGATCGATACGTCTAGGGGATAAATTATTTTTTAAAAGTACAAAACTCACAAGACATCACACTCTTACTCTATATCAGAATAAAGAAAATTAATCCTGCAAACGAGCTGATATTCGTATTTGCTCAGGACTAGAGTTCAATTCCCGAAAAAACGAGCCACCATTCTGTCGTAGATTTTTTATAGGGAAATTAAGACTTTGGTTGGTCCCTTCTGAATAGGTTAGAATGAGTGATAGCCACTGTGAGATGTGATAATAGAAATAGAGTTCCACGAGTGAGATGGTAGAAATTTATAGAGGCTGTCCCGGAAATCGAGGAACTCTCTCTCTCTCTTTCCGCCTATCTTCTACAACAGATCCAAAGGAGTCAGACAATCTATTAAAAAGAAGAGGATATAGACACTTTATGATCAATAAACTCTCCGTGACAGAACGTCCCCCTTTAAGATATGGAACCACTCTATGTCTACGTTATGGAAATAAATTTCCTATATCCGTAGCTTCAGGGTGTCTGTCCTCTTCCATCTCATCTCCCCCCCCTCTATCTCTGTGCAAGTCCTACTCAAGTCTACTCCCCAAAGTTTCTTTTCTCTGGAATGTCTGCCATGCGCGCTTGAAAGAGCGTCGCCGCTTCTGACATTTTTGAAAGATTTCGTGTGTGTGCAGTGGAATTTCCCTGCCACTATCGTCATCTTCGTCAGTTTTGGCGATCGTCATGAGATGGTCGGAGGTTGGCACCGGTCTTTCCAAGTATCTCTTTAACAGATTTAAATGGAAAACTTTCTCCTTTCCTAGAATAGAGATCTGGTAGTTAGCCTTAGAAATCTTTTTCAGGACGGTAAACGGCCCTTGCCATCTGATCCTCAGTTGGTTGTTTCCGGTAGGGAGTAACACCAAAACTTTCTCTCCTGCTTCCAGTTCTCTCTCTTTCGCGACGTTCCTGTATCGGTTAGCGTGCTTTGTGCGTGGTCGCTTAAAGTTTTTCGTTGCTAGGTCCCATCCTAGTTTCCACCTTTCCTTTAACTCCGACATATATTTACTTGCTGAGACAACTGTCTTCAGCCTTCTGGTCGTTCAGCGACCAAAGTAAGGCTTCAAGCGGGCCCTTAATGGGTCTGCCGAATAAAAGCGTAGCTGGCGGAAATCCAGTGGACGTATGAGGAGATTCTCTGTAGCCAAATAAAGCTGACGGAATACAAAGATCCCAATCGTCAGGTTTCACTTGTGCCAGTTTACTTAGCATCATGTTGAGGTTTCCGTTAACATGTTCCACGAGCGCATTTCCGGCAGGAGTACATGGCTTTGTGTAGATGTGTTGGGTTCTCAAGATCTTCACGATCTCATCCATCAACAAGTTTCGGTATGGGGATCCGTTATCCGTTAACACTTGCTGAGGGAATCCAAACCGAGTGAAAATCTGCACGAGGGCTTCTGCGACATGCTTGGCATCTGCGTATGTTAGCGGGATAGCTTCTGCCCATAAAGTGCGTGTATCGACTAAGGTCAAGTGTGACGGGTCGGTGGTGGTGGTGTGGTTGGTGTTGCGTTTTCCTTCGTTATGGTATTATTATTGAATAATAAAGTCACTCTGTAGACATAGCAATGTTGGTTAAACTGGTTAGCTCTGGGCATCAGAACATCCCTTCGACGTTCTGATTTGCATAGTCTATAGTATTTGATTTCCCTTGTGGGAGAGTTATCGTTCTGACAAAGGTAAACACCAACAGTTGTAGAACCGAACCCGAAACGTAAATAAAGGATCAAGCCTTCTGCTTAGAGTCCACATGTATTAAGATTCATACAAAACGATAATCGACATTCACAAAAGGTATCATGTACAATTCAGCGTAACACTTGAATTCCAAATAATATCAGTATGTATCCGTCCGTGTCAAAACAATGTGTCAGAAGAACATCGTGGCTATATACGTGCGCTGTTATAGTCAACAGCCAGAAATGAGCACATGAGTTCTTGACATCTACAAATTAATCATAATACGATTCTTCTTCCATTATTAGTTTAATTTAATTAATCTCATGCTTAGATTAATTTCCGAACTGACCCTGAAGTCTACATCGATTCATCTATAAAATATAGGCTATATACTCAGCCTTATTTCCTTGGAAGAAATACAAGACACGACCTTCTTGCTTGACGGATAGCGTAACAAAGGCCCTGTAACCAAGTCACCCGGCGTGACCTTCCCAACGCGAATGCGTCATAATCTCCGCATATATTTCGCGTTCACTATACCGTAAAATATCGACATATTCTATAAATATTAATGACCCCTAAACGTTGCGCCTGGGTAAACCCCAGCAGACGCCATCATTTAAAAATAACACCGTAACATCAAGATAAACCTGTTCCTTCTTTTAGTCCTTTCTAAGGGTCCTAAAATGTCGATCACAACCCGTTCGAATGGTGTTCCCACTATTGGCATTTCACCCAACGAGACTGGGGGTGTCCGTTGCTTGGGTGGTACACGTTGGCACTGGGCACAGAATTTGACATACCTGATAATGTCAGTGTTTACTCCTAACCACCAATAATGAGTGGTTATCCGTTGGTTTGTGGCGTTCTGTCCCATATGTCCGCTGAAGGGAAGAGAGTGCCCTATTTCTAGGATTTGGCTTCTGTACTGTTTCGGTACTAGGAGCTGATTGTAACCTTGGTCAGGCTTGCCCGTTCTGCGATAAAGTACGCCATCCTTAGAAAAAATGTCCCCGTGCTGTCTGGGTTCCTTAGCCATGGGCAGTTTCCTAAAGCAGGGTGCGCTTCTTTAAGTTCCATAGGTAACAAATTAGGCGCAGGCTCCCGTTCCTTCTTGGTTTGCCCTCTTGTAGTTACTGCTGCCACAATCGGCTCTTCCGGTTTCCCAATAGACACGTATCTACCGCCAAGTATGACAGGGTAGATGGGGTCATCCATAACAGCCGCTTTTATCTCGCCTCTGACAAACTCAGAGTGGATCTCCACCAGTGAGATGGGAAGCACTGTAGGTGCATCACTCTTACGAACTCCACAAAGTTGGACGGTCTCTCCTGTCTCTTGACCGGGTTTAACCAGGTTTCTGGCAACAATGCAATCATACGAAAGCCCCGTGTCAAATAAACAAGAAGTTTGAGAACGTTCAATGTAACAGTACCTCGCGTTGAGGGTGTATCCCCAACAGGATGGGAATCACTGTCAATAATTCCGCCTTGCGAGACTGTTAGTAAGCATCCGATGCGTTTAGGCTCGATGTGCTCACTCTGATCATCTGTCCTGTGAGACTCTGATCATCTGTCCCGTGCGCAGGGGTTCTCCCTTTGCCACCTTGTCCTTGCGGGCTGCGCTGCCATGTAGGTCGGTCGGGTTGATCAGACTGTTTACTGTGGTTGGGGTACTTGTTTTTGTAGAACTTGGATTTTTCAGGAGGGGGGTTTTGAGGTCCAGTTTCTCTGTGGTTATTCTGATTAGAAGCATGAGAAGCATGAGAAGATTGGTCTAGATTATTTTTTTGAAAATGCTCTTCTGTCGGTTTACGTTTTGAGGCCGGTAGTTCAGCCAGCGCATTTTGATAACGCTCAGATTTTTCCACGATGTCTTCAAGTTTTTCTGCCCCCTGCTCAGCGAGAAATCTCCGGGTATCAGCAGACAAAGTGTTCTTTATTTGTTCAGTTAGAACAAGTTCCTCAAGACCTTCATAGGTAGAGCGGAGCTGCGAAAGCTCAAGGCACTTTGTCAAGTATCCCTTTAAACGAGATGAGAACTGCTGAAAAGTTTCAGAGCTCTCCTTCCTGCTGTTGCGAAACAGTTGCAAAAATTTGCGAGCATTCATTTCAAAACGCTCAAGCAAAGCTTTCTTCAACATGTCGTAAATGTCTTGTTGGCTGCTTTCCAGTTTGGTGTAAACATCATACGCACTACTTTTCAAAGACTGAGAAAGCTTCATATTCCAGCGCGAACTCTCTAAACCGTACAGAGTTGCAATTTTCTCAAATTTTTCCAACCATGTGTCAATCTTCTCATTAGGACAAGGGAAAGACTCAAGAGTGAAAGACATAGCGTTGAGTTGAAGAGATTGTGTGTTAGAAGGATTAGTTAAGGAGGAATCAGGAGAAGAATCTCCATTGCTGGAGGTAGAGGCAGCACTACGGCTTTGGAACTCTAGAGTCTTAAGCACCAACTCGTGCTGTCTCTGTTTCTTTTTTTCCTCCAGCTGTCTCTCCTCCCTCTCCTTCTCATGCTGTCTCTCCTTCTCTATTTCCTCATGCTGTCTCTCCTTCTCTCGTTCGTTCGACCTGCGAATTTCCATTTCTTCCTCAATCTTCTTCTGCTGTAATTGACGGTCATCCGCTTCTTTCCTCCTCGCTTCTTCTTTCTCCTCTTTAGCTTCATCTGCTTTCTTCTCCGAATCATATCTCTCAAGTTCGTCTCTGACAAAAGCTTTCGCTTCTTCGCCTTCCAAACCTTCTTCTCTTGCCTCGTCCCTGAGGAGTTGCCTAAGCTTCGCCCTTTCTGCCATAGTAAATCAGTGGCTGAGACTTAGTCAAGAAAGAAATAGGGAAAAGAATGCACTGGTTCCTACCACTTACGAGAAAATACCAAAACAAAAGATGATATACTTTAACCTGGGATACCTCCTCCAAAAATATAGTGTCTAACTATCGCTGCTATTAATCGGCAATAACGCACCTAATGCAGACGACTACGCCAAATTGATGGTAGTTAAGATTATTCACTGAAAAAAATAAGTTTCTACAGTAGAAACAAAATAATTTGCAAACATTTAAAGAGAAAAAAAAATTCCCTTAATTTTTAATCCACTATCAAGTTTATCCCTGAAGACAGTTAGGTTAAGGGAGGCAATTAATGTCGACAAATAGTCCGAAACGCACTCCTTAACTTAGTTCAAACACCTTCCTGCTTCAGAACCCTGTGAATGTTATACACTCACAAACTTTACCAGCGTTTAGTATTACAAAATCAGTAATTAACATATATTCCGACAAAATTAACCTGTAACTCAAATTTATAATGCTCAAAATGCTGTGGATAAAAATAATTATTAATTGTGTGGTCAGCATGCCCATAAACAGATCGATACGTCTAGGGGATAAATTATTTTTTAAAAGTGCAAAACTCACAAGACATCACACTCTTACTCTATATCAGAATAAAGAAAATTAATCCTGCAAACGAGCTGATATTCGTATTTGCTCAGGACTAGAGTTCAATTCCCGAAAAAACGAGCCACCATTCTGTCGTAGATTTTTTATAGGGAAATTAAGACTTTGGTTGGTCCCTTCTGAATAGGTTAGAATGAGTGATAGCCACTGTGAGATGTGATAATAGAAATAGAGTTCCACGAGTGAGATGGTAGAAATTTATAGAGGCTGTCCCGGAAATCGAGGATCTCTCTCTCTCTTTCCGCCTATCTTCTACAACAGATCCAAAGGAGTCAGACAATCTATTAAAAAAATTGGTATATTAATATATATCTATCCACTCACGTGCCCGCACATACAAGTGACTACAGTTAGACACACAGACGTGGGAACAACTATAACAATGATTATATAGATATTATGGGAACGAACTGACCACCACACTGAAATAAATATAGGTATAATTTATTTATCATAGTAAACTTACATCACAACATATAAAATGCATCAGAAGCATATACACATAGTCAAAAAAAATCAAGGAATGCTACAATAGTGATAGACCCGTTTGTATGGTCCTCCCCTGGATATATAGCTCACAGTCCCGTTAGAGGAAAGTGATAACCCAAAAGAGTTACAGATACATATGATTGAGTCTATGGTTTCCCCCTTTTAAGGTATGGACAGTCTTGATACTCTGCTTTATTCTAAGGGTAAATATCGTTAGCAATAACTTGCATAAAGGAAGTTACAACGTGGGTGACTCAAACAAAGAACATCCTTCAGTCTACTTTCACTCGGTTCTTTCATCAGGGCTCTGATATACTTACAATCGTGCTGTGGTTCGCCGTCTGGCGCAAACTTTGGGACACTCACATACTTTTTATCTGTTACTGTCGTTTAATGAAACGGATCCCAGCTCTGCAGATTTGTTTGTTTGTTTCATCAAAATGGATCCGGGGAGCGTCTGCTTTATGCGATAGTTATTTCAGACTAAAGTTAGTGTCACTTGACTCACGAGGTAAGAATTAGGCTTAAACGAGCACACAATGTCAGAACACGAGGTTTCCCTTAATTAGGAAGATGACCGATGGACAACTTCTCTCAACAAATAATCTTTGTTCACCTCACACTTGGTCAAATAACGTCGGAAAGTTAATGTTTTCTGTAATTTTTCTCGCCACAATGCAGCATGTACATTAGAGTTATTGTAGAAATATGCACTGGCTCAAAGGCCCAGTATAAGCATTTATTAGGTATGTCTCTGTACAAAACGCCGGCAAAGTTTGGGTTACCCCAGTATTCACTGAATAAAGAAAAAACACATATGAAATATGTTACATATTATGTACTCAATATAACTTACGTTTTTAAAATGCAAGCTGTACGCTTGACTTATCATTTAAAACTTCCCGTGCAATAAGTTATATTTAAAAATCATCAATCCTCGTGAATTAGGAATACATAGTATTCCGTCAACACTCATGAGGCATCTGGCATTTATAAGTTAGTTTAAAAAATTTTTTCCCGTCTGATTATTTAGCAGTTAAATTAAATTCATTATAGCTACATGGTTGTTTAAGCTAGAAATTATAATTTATTTTGCTTTCCACTGAAACACGTCACTAGAAAATAATACAGACTATATAAATTAAGCACTCTGCACCAAATCTAACTAGTGAAATATGAAATAAGCGATTATCACTTTAAACACTTCACAAAATATTAGATAATTATTATAATATATATACCACCACACACAGAACTACAGACTAAACCATGAACTAGAATACTGCAATCTAATGGTAGTCTAGAACTCGGCAAAATAGCCAAGAAACTCAGACTTCGCCAAAACACAGATATTTGATCTAGCACAGCGATCTGTCTACTGCAACATTTTAGGAATCAGAATGAAAATAAAGTTTAACATTTTGGTTATATCTATTTCCAGACAAAGGGTCCCAACTTTATTTCGCCAAACGAAATAATCTCCCTTTTCCGTCTAAAACACCTTACATCAACTAGAAGACTACCATGAACTGACACTCGTGCGTTTACACACCTCACGCTGACCACGCCAACAGTGAGTGCCTTATCAGCTGGGATTTCCAGACAAATGTCTCAAACTGCGCCGAGGAGATGTCGGCTATCGCGCCTCACTGAGCGCTCAGCCGATGCAACTCGTTGTGGCAGGTGAAAATGCAGACATATTTGTCGCCTATAGGTCTGACGAAAGCGAATATTCACAGTGTATTTCGTCTGGTGCAGGGAATGCTGTAGACATATGTCTGCTCCTATGTCTGGCCAGACGAATATATTCACAGTTTCGTCCACTGTCACCTAATGCAATAGAGTGCATTTTAACGCGCTCTCTCTCTCTCTCTGACACGTTATGTCATAAATGCGTTTACCAGTATGAGAAAGAAAACGGTAAAGTTGAGAATGGGGAAGAAAATATTTTTCGCAAACGAATGGATGCGAAAAATACAGGAAAAGGTAAAGAGTGATAATAAAATAGAGGATACGGGTGAAAGAAAAAGAAGAGGATATAGGCAATTTATGATCACTAAACTCTCTGTGACAACTACCTACTCAAGTTGTGCCTGACCTACCACCTCACGTAGAACTAAAAAGACCAATAATACGTACAAACCTTCTACAACCCGCAAATAAAAGCCTCATACCTACGCTGCTGAAAACACTTGCTATGGAAACCATCTGTCAGTACGATGAAGACATTATCCATGCCTATACAGACGGGTCAGCTTTCAAAGCAGTAATAAATGCTGGATACGGGGCCATAATCATCCCACCCAGTACTGAAGAACCCGTCAAAATTGCAGGTCCCTGTGGTATCTGGTGCACAAACTACGAAGCCGAAGTAGTCGCCATCCAGAAAACCCTAACTAGAATTTTTTAACTCTTTGAATCAGACGAAATGGAACAAAATGATGTTGTAGTGTTCTCAGACTCGAAGGCTACCCTCTTGGCAATAGGAAACTGGAAAACCAACTCGATCAGTACTATCCAGAAGGTTCAAGAAACATGCCACAAAATTATGAACTTGTACGGAACAGAAATATACATGCAATGGATACCTGGCCACATAAACATCACATTAAATGAAGTTGCTGATTGACTGGCAAAGAAGGGAGCAAAAATGCCACAGATTGTTCACCCACTGAGTATGTTAACAGTTAAACAAATAGTCAAAAACAACTGTAAAGAGGTTTGGCTGAACACGTGGGCACAGGCTAAAACAGGAAGAAGACTCTTCATTCACCAGACAGCCCCAAATAAGAAAGATGCTATGAACGATATCGAACGAAGGTACCAAACCAAAATCTTCAGATTGAGAACAGGCCACTCTACACTAAATGGCCACAGAAATAGACTAAGTTCACAAAATATAGCAAAATGTAGACACTGCCCTAACCCGTTGGAGACAGTAGAACACCACCTACTACAGTGCCCTGCACTTCAGGGACTGAGACAACAACTGCTACCACACAACCCATCCATAGACAATACACTGTATGGCAGCTCAGAACAGCTTATACGAACTGCGCAGTACCATATAATGGCATCAAGGTCACTAAGAGCTGACGCTCAGTGACAGTGGATCAAAGAAGAAGAAGAAGAAGAATTGGCTCAGAATTGCCCACATTTAGTGTCATGACCTCTGTCTTCTTCAGACTGATGTTCAGGCCAACCTGCTGGCCATACGTATTTAGTCGATCGGTTTTGTCTTGAATGTGTTGATGTGAATGTGCGAGTAGTGTAATGTCATCTGCATATTTTATAGGTCTTCCAGTGTAGAAAACGTTGTCCATCTAATTCCTCTTGGACTGCCCTCTGTAGTCTGGCGCATCACCCAATCTATGACTGTCAAAAATAATGTTGTTGACAAGGGGCATCCCTGTCGTACTCCTGTTTTCACTTAGAAAGTTACATTACTCAATCCAACACTGCACGTAAAGTTAGAATAGAGGCTTTTTATGATGGAAACAATGCGGCTGAGAATTCCATAAGCCCTCAGAATTTTCCATAGGCTGTCCCTGTGAATGTTGTCGAAATCCTTTTCAAAATCAACAAAGTTAATGTACAGCTGTCTCTGCCATTTTGAGCACTGCTCTATAATGTTCCTGAGGGTAAATATATGATCTGCACATCTTCTGTTCTTTCTGAAGCCCGCTTGTTCTTTCCTCAGTTTATGGTCAACTGCTTTTGAAATTCTCTGGATGATTATCCTGCCTAGTATTTTGCTGGGAACTGAGAGGAGGGTAATTCCTCTCCAGTTGTTGCAGTCTGCAAAGTCGCCCTTCTTGGGCAATTTGACAATTATTCCAAGAAGGGCGACCTTGCAGACTAAATATTTGGGGTCCACTATATGCAGTGATGGAAGATCAAGTAAAGAAATCAAGACAAGACTTGAGATGGCCTCAGCTGCCATGACCAAGCTAAATGTGATTTGGAAAAGTAACATGTTTTCATGTGAAGATCAAATTATACAAATCACTTGTATTATCTGTTCTCTTGTATGGGTGTGAGGGCTGGACATTCACTGCTGATAGGCAGCGAAGGATTCAGGCTTTCGAGTATAAATGTTATATAAGAATTTTGCGCATTTGCTATCTTCTTCTTCTTAGATCCTTAACCACCGACCGTCAAAGCAATCAGTGGCCATCACGCTTAGTGGCGTCTTGAAGGGCAACAACAAATTGATTCCACTTTGCTCGGTCGGTGGCCATCCTTCGTACAGTGCCTCAACTCTGGTTCATTCTTTGCATCTCAGCCTCCACAGTCCTCCGCCAAGTTGTTTTTGGTCGGCCTCTCTTTCGTTTTCCTTCAGGGGTCCAAAGCATAGCTGTTCTTGCGATGGAATCGGGGTCTCTTCTGAGGACAGGACCAACTCAGCTCCAGCGTCTGCCAGCTATGATGGTATGCATGTCCTCTTGCTTGCTACGAGTAAGCAGATCTTGATTAGTGATGGTATTCGGCAAAAAGATTCGGTGAAGTTTTCTTAGGCATGTTGTGTGAAAAGAGGACAATTTCGACATTTCCTTCTCTGTAACTCTCCAGCATTCCGCACCAAAGAGAAGCACAGAAAGCACACAGCTCTGATATAATCTTAATTTTGTGCTTGTGCTGAATTGGGAGGACTTCCAGATGTTGTTTAGGCTAAAGAAGGCTGTTCTTGCCTTATTCATTCTGATGTTGATGTCTTTGCCTGCACCACCGTCTGGTATTACTATGCTTCCAAGGTATGTGAAGGTATCTGTCTGTACCAGTTGCTGATTCCTTACTGATATGGGCCCAGAGCTGTTCACATTGAGCTTCATGACCTCAGACTTCTTTAAATTGATGTTCAAGCCCACCTGCTGGCTAAACTTATTAAGTCTATCCGTTTTTTCCTGGATGTGTTGATGTGAATGTGCTAGTAGTGCAATGTCATCTGCATATTCCAGATCTTCTAATGTAGAAAATGTAGTCCATCTTATTCCTCTTGGACTGCGCTGTGTTGTCTGGCGCATCACCCAGTCTATGACTGTTAAAAATAGAGTGGTTGATAAGGGGCATCCCTGTCGTACTCCTGTCTTCACCTCGAAGGTAAGGTTGCTCTGCCCTACACTACACGTAAAGTTGGCATAGAGGCGTTTTATGATTGACACTATGCAGCTTGGAATTCCATAAGCCCTTAGTATTTTCCATAAACTGTCCCTATGTATGCTGTCGAAAGCCTTTTCAAAATCAACGAAATTTATGTAAAGCTGTCTTTGCCATTCTGTGAACTGCTCTATAATGTTCCTGAGAGTGAATATATGATCTACACATCTTCTGTTCTTTCTAAATCCTGCGTGTTCTTTCCTCAGTTTGTGGTCTACTGCCTTTGAAATTCTCTGTATAATTATCCTGCCTAGTATTTTGCTGGGAACTGAGAGAAGAGTGATTCCTCTCCAATTATTGCAGTCTGCAAGATCTCCCTTCTTTGGCAATTTGACAATTATTCCTTTGTTCCACTCTGATGGTGTTGTCCCCGTTTTCCAGACTTGTGCAAATAGTGGTTCTAATAGTTCTGCTGCTAGCTCAGGGTCTGTCTTAAATAGCTTTGCATTTAAGTTATCATGGCCCGGAGCTTTGCCGTTCTTTAACCCTTTGATTGCTGTGATTTCTTCTTTTCGTGGAATGTCTGTATTTACGTCTAGATCGTTTTCAGCCTCAGGAACATTCAATTGTGTCTCTGGTGGTTCCTTGTTCAGAGTTTCTCTGAAGTGCTCTGCCCATCTTGTTTCCTGTCCCTCTGCTGTCGTGATGAGATTACCTTGCTTATCTCTTACTAATGTAATATTGTTTGTACCTCGTTTTCCGCTGATGAATTTAGTTATTTTGTATACTGTGCTTTGTTCATTTCTCAGTGCTGCCTCCTCTGCCTGTCTTGCAAGATCGTCTAGGAAATTCCTTTTGTTGGCTCGGGTTGCATTTGCTATAAAGAGCACAAAAGAAATGACTATGTTTGAGAGAAAATAAACACGTATGCAGGCCACCAAGTACCACTTTTGTCAGTAGTGAAACTTCGAATGCTTGCCTGGTTTGGGCAAGTAACTACTCATAACTCCCTTTCGAAAACGATCCTCCAGGGAACAGTCAAAGTTAAACGGAGAAGAGGAAGGCAAAGGACATCGTGGCTGATAACATTAAAGAATGGGCAGGGCACGGTTTTTCCACACTTGTAGGTATTGCTGAGGATAGAGAGCAGTGGAGGACCCTGTCTACTGATGCTTCCACTATAGCACCCCTATGACCTATGACGGGTTATGGGTTGAGATAATGAACGCTAAAATGGCGGCCCGTGGCGGAATGCCGTTGTCAGATATTCCCCGCCTTATTCTGTTGTCGTCTCGACAACAGGACTACCTCTGGCTCCTCAGTCGCACTCTTTCAGATCGTCTCGTGTTAAGACTCTCTAGCGGCTGAAGGTGTACCAGCCTGGTTCAGGAGTTAGACTTTGTACGTCCTCGCCAGGGCCTGTCTCATTTGACAAAGCTTGTGCCTCGGGTAAGACTAACGTCGCATCTACCGTACCTGGAGAGCCAGCCTTCTCTCTCTTCGCTTCGTTTCAATTCTTTGCCAGTGACTCTGATGCTCGTGCTAGCTCCATCTGTTCGTTGGGTGGTATATGGACCTCCTGTCATTGGGGGAGCTCGAACAACAGTGTACTCTTCTTCTGACCACAAGTCACGATTTTTAGACCTTTCAGAGTAGTGATTTTTCTTCGTCACCAATTCTCCCACTTGTAGGGGGTTAGAACACTGCAACTTGTCACACCGAACAACAGTGTACTCTTCTTCTGACCACAAGTCACGATTTTTAGACCTTTCAGAGTAGTGATTTTTCTTCGTCACCAATTCTCCCACTTGTAGGGGGTTAGAACACTGCAACTTGTCACACCGCTCATTCCTGACTGTAACCAACGTCTGTAACTGTGATTCTGCTCTAACGTGCACCTCTCATAGCCTGGAAATAGGCCCTTCAAGCCAATGGTCAACCGGTGCTGGTTATTTGTAGCAAGTGTAATTTGCTGGGGAGGTTAAGATGTTATACCTAACCAGAAAGATAGTTGTGTCTGTGTCAACTGTGTGAGGTCAAGCACATGTAGGTCCCTGACTCAAAACAGAATGATGATGATAATGATATATATTATCAGGGAACCTAACGCTACCTCCCTAGATCTCACACAGTCCGTATTTTGATTCTAGTGGCTGGTGTATGATGTCTCTAGTGTCTAGGGGTGAAATGAAGATGATGGTACATCAACACAATACACTTTAACTCACTATAAGAAAATGAATAAGACTGTGGTTAAAGTTTTCTTTAAAATTTGAATGTTTTTTTCTTTGTACATATTAATCTGCCTGTCCCGCCATCTCTTTTGGACATATCTTTGAAAATGAGGAAATATATTTACATATAATGCTTTAACTAAAAGTATGGACTCTTGGTCCTATGAATATAATGTTATTATAGAGTTCCTGTAGGTGTATTCACAGACTAAAACTTTAAAAGTTGCTAGTGATTGTCATTGGTTATGAGGGGTTGTTGTTTTCTTCATGCCCCATATAATTCTGTTTTATTTTGATAAGAACCAGTTTATTCGGATGAAGTGTCAGATGTCCCAGCTGTTAACGTGTCACCTGGGATTCTTGGTATGACGATCATAAGTCAGTATATATCAGCACACACACACAAGCTCCTTCAGGCTATCTGATGACAGCATAAACTTTATAATGGAGACTTTTCTCTTCTCACTCACTCATCAGGTTTCCTGTCACCGGATGGTAACAGGAAATAAAAACCCTGTAATAAAAAGACACCCTGGCCTTTTCATATCTGTTCACAACTTCTTATCCCTATGTATACATGAAGGTATGGGGTCAGTCTCGTGTGCATTCATGTGCATCAGCCCTTAATTTATGACTCACACTTTTCTGTGACCACACCTCAGGTCCTTATGGCAGATACGCCACTGTACTTTTACATAGTTTGCTTCAATCAAATAACGTGGAGTAACCACATCTCCTTTTATATGATTTTTGTTGTCTTTTCTAAATTCTAAACGCTCTAGGCATGTTGAAGAGTGTTCATGGAACACTGAGGCTTACTAACATCTTCCAATACAAAATTATTAATATAAAATCATAATAATATGCAACAGTCAAATACAGTTCAATGTGAGGACTCAATAATGTTTGCTCCCGGCATGTCCTTCACTTTTCCACAGCAGTATCTAACTTTTTCAGTTTTAATCAAGCATGTAAATACATAAAGCATTCTTACCACTAATTCAAAGAAATATGTCACAAATAACGTTGACTGGCAAAGAATATGGCCGCAGTTTTGCTCTGCCCCCGTCCAGATAGTGAATTTAGTAGTTAATTTTACAATTATCACATCTGCTCTCAACGTAGTTGTTTGCATAAGATTTTCTAGTCAAATGGCCACGAGACCACTAAGCCTCTTGCCAATATCTATTAGAGCCGACCAAATAAAGCAGGCACTACTAAATCTTTTTGAATTTAGTTTGAAAAAACAAAAACAAACATCCGAACAAATTATGTGCCTCGTAGTCCATTGGTCAGTCTGCGTTAGTTATGCCAATAGAAAAAGGTGTTTAGCTTTAGTTAACACTTTCCTATTCCCCCGCCCCCCTTTTACTCCTATACTCGTATACCAACCAATAGGATTTGAAGTACTACCATGCCTCTTTTTTAAACTTGCGTCCCCAATAACGTTATGTGTAACGAGCAAGAACAACAGTCTGTCCGTCCGAGCGTTCTTAGACATCTAGTATTTTTTCAATAACTTGGCTAATACTTGGACTACCATATTTTTTAAAACATATTTTTGCTCAGGGGACACTAAACTATCATGCGATATGATTTTTATGGTCAGTTTCCTTATGGTTTAGATTTTAAGTTTTGTCACTGTCAATTGTCAAATATAACTTTTACACAAGTCGGCCATCTTCCCCCCTGTCTCTATCATTCCTCTCATTATTCAAATAACCAACTAGTTTGAGTGACGTCAGAATTTTACCGCTAGGAGGAAATGGAAAACTGTCTGTGTGTTTGTCTCTGCTGGCTTTGCCCACAGTGTGTATATATTAAAGAGACCGCGTGCAGAGCGAAGAGGGGTTTTTCAAAACATTGGTAGTGTTGGCGTTAATTATTACAATCGTCTCGTTCTTACTACTGAGAAATGTCCGAATTATTACAAATGTTAGTGTTAAAGTTAACATATTACGTTAATTCAAACGCCAGTTTGGTCTCACAGTTCTGGCAATTCGTTAATTATAAGCTTTTCCCCGTTTCGTGCAGCAGATCGGCGAGATGTTAAAATGTTTATTGTACGTTTCGAAACCGAAACTAAAAGCGTGTTAGATTTTTACGGCGGGTCATTTTTTAAGCATTCCCACTGCACCAAAGGCAGCGCTCTACTGGCGTCGAAGATGAAAATAGTCAGACACCTGAGGGCGGGTGTATTTATTATCATAGGACTAAAATCTTACTGAAATAAGCGATTATCTCACAAATTTCGCTACCCACCTCCCTTCCTAAAACATGCATCCATTGCAGGTTACAATCTGTGAGATAACTTAGCGCAAATGAAGTCCTACATTTCTTTTTTCTGACTTTCATCCCACGGATGTCTACTTAAAAAATCTGCACCGACGTTCTGAGGGCCGGGAATATATTCAAACAGAAATGAATATGGCTGTAATAATAATGACCATCTCAATAATCTGGCATTTTCATGCTTTGCTTGTGATAGGAATACGATTGGTAAATGATCTGTTTGGGCCACAAATGTCCTGCCATATAGATAAATCTGAAATTTTTTTATAGCCCATATTAACGCCAAACATTCTTTCTCACTTGTTGAATAATTTTTGTCCGCCTTGTTTAACTAGCGGCTTGCATAAGCGAGTGGGTTCAATTCCCCATCTTGTGAGGAGGACCTTTGCAACAACGTAGCGCCCAGGCCCACATTGCTTGCGTCACTTCTCACGACAAAATCTTGATTCAAGTCAGGCAATTGCAATACTAACCTGCTTGTGAGTTTTTCTTTTAACTCCTGGTAAGCCAATTCACACTGTGCTGACCAATTTATTGTATCAGGTTGTCCCTTTAGAGATAAATCCGTCAGATTTAATAGAGTTAAAATATAGAGTAAAAATGTTTAATGTACTTTTGGTAGAAACCACACAACGACACAAAAGATCGCACATCTTTCTTTGTTTGTGGCCTAGGTGCTCTTTTCAGTTTCTCCAGATTCTTGGGGTCAGGGGTCATGCTACCCTGATGTACGGTATGTCCCAAGAATTCCAACTCCTTACACCCAATACAACATTTTGTTGGTCTAGCAGTCAAGTTAGCCTCTCTGAGTCTATCAAACAGCATATTCAAAGAGTTAACATGTTCCTCAAAAGTTTCCGTAACAATGAGGATATCATCCATGAAATTCGAGATTCATGGATTTTTCAGGGGATCCAACAATTTTCGCATCATCCTAGAAAATTAACTCGTGGCATTTTTCAACCCAAACGGTAGCATGTTGAACTCATAATGACCTTCCGAGGTGCTAAATGCTAAGTAAGGTTGAACCTCAGGCTTTACTGAAATTTGATAATAGCCTTTGCTAAGATCCACCTTGGAAAAATATTTTGCCTTGTTCAGCCTGGCAAAAAGTTGAGTAGTATCAGGTAATGATCCACCTGATCTTCTGTGACAGCATTCAGTTTCCTGTAATCGATGCACAGTCTATGTTCTCCCGATGGTTTCCGCAACAAAACCACACAGGAACTATAAGAAGACTCACTGTGAGAAATAATCCCTTCTTGTAAAAAATAATCTATCTCCTCTTTTAAAGCTTTTTCCTTAGCGAACGGAATAGAATAAGGCCTCATACAGATGGGTGTTGGGTCTAGTAGTTTCATATCATATTCTAACAAATTTGTGTGCCCCGGCTTATCCGTTAACACGTCTGTATGTTTCTCCAGGACCTTTTGAATCCTCTCCCTCTGTCCTTTTGTCAGGTGATTACTGATCTTCACCTGTTCAAACGTTGTTTGAGAATGATCTGGTTGTCTTATCTTATAGAGTGAGAAGTCTCTCTGCAGTTTTTTGATGATGTCTTTCATGCTAGAATTTTCTGCCTCAGAGATATTATCTCACTTTTAAGAAGTTCGTTTTCGGCCTCGCGCTATGTCTATATACTAGACATGAGATCACCAATTAAACTTCGTAAAGTGTCCTCCATATTTTGCATTAGCTCCAGGCAGGACAGCACAGGTAACTTCGTGGTGTCTTCTTTTTGTTGCTCAAGAGATAAATTTTCAGCTTTTCCGTATATTTTCATGGTCCATGGGGTATTCGATGGCCAACATAGGTTTACAAATTGTAGGGGTGTCTGTTATTTTATCGAATATTGCAGAAGATAGAATTTCTGATTCTGTGTGAGAAATTGGGTTACAGCTGATGTTGAGGTTGTCGTTAGTAAAGTCATTTATGCCTGGAATCGTTGTGTCTACTGCCAAGTGGGGCATAGATACAGCAGAGTCCATTTTAGTGTTTTCCAACTCAACATCAGTTACAATTTTTGCAGATTCTTTTAATTCTACAAATTCTGTTTCTAACCATGATTCGATTGCTGCGGCAGTTCCCGAAGCCATCAATTTGTTCTTAGTGTGGTAATGGTGAACTTTGAGATTTGATGTTATTATAACATCTTCTACTTGTGCACCATTATGTTTGTTCTTGACTCTACAAGTCCTGTTTCGTAGTATTTAATTATTATTACCGGTGAGGAACATTGTATTCCGGGACAATTGTTTAATGCTCGACAGCAACGCTTGACCAACAACTGGCCTCTCGCTTTGGCGAAGGTCGCAGTCGGATGAGTCCTGTGGTCATTGTTGCAAATATCCTCCAATAACATAGAGAAAAAACTGATACACATTTCACCGGTATTCTATAAAATGTTACACATTAAATTAACATAAAACCATGTTTTAAAATGTCACCGTCTAAAAACCAATCCACTGATAGTATAAACATCCACGAAATGTGACTTAAACTTCCTGCGTTAATACTGTGAAATGTTAGAAGCGATCAAAACATGTCCGGCCATGTTGACAAGAGAAGACGAAAGAACTAGATAGATAGATAGATTACACTGACTAACAAAAAAAAAATTTTTTTTTCTTTCTCTAACATTTCTATGTTTTTCTGGTCAATTTTAATGCGCTGTTTTTAAATCTGCAAACCGTTTTTCTCTATCAGGTCGGGATCTCTAGAAATACGCAATTGAAGTTTTTTAACAACGCATACAGTATTACAACATCATTTGTACAAGAAGTATAACAGTTATGTAGGCTTGAATTTCTTTGCAGTCGACTTTCGTCGGTGAATGGCATGTGGTACATCGCAATGAAGCATCCAACAATAATCGGCAAGCATGGTCACACTCCACCGTCCTTGATAACGTGACTCCATTACGGCGATATCTTGATGGAATCGTTCTCCATGTTCATCGCTGACTTCGCCAAGGTTGTCAGGGAAAAAGTCAAGATGCGAATCGAGCAAATGGATTTTGAGGGACATGTTACAGCCCATAATTCTATGCACTGCTTAACAATATGCACATAGTCGACAGATTTGTGATTTCCCAGAAAGTTATCGACGATCGATTTGAATGCCATCCATG
The DNA here is from genome assembly GCA_024509875.1 of Oreohelix idahoensis. Lineage (NCBI taxonomy): Eukaryota > Metazoa > Mollusca > Gastropoda > Stylommatophora > Oreohelicidae > Oreohelix > Oreohelix idahoensis. The sequence goes on from JAMPIV010010199.1 coordinate 38,183, forward strand.
CGCGAAGTTCACTACCATGTAACAAGTTCTCGAATTGTTTGTCTGCAATAACTTTCCTAATCTGAGGTCCTACAAAGATACCTTCCTTTATCTTTGCATCGCTAATCTTTGCATCGCTAATTTGTGGAAACTTTTCTCGAAGATAAGTGAAAGCTTTGCTCGTTTTATCTAACGCTTTTACGAAATTCTTCATGAGCCCCAACTTTATATGTAACGGTGGTAAAATGATGCTGTCTTTGTTAACTAATGGCTCGTGTATTACATTTTTATGCCCGAGCTGCATACGATCCCTGATAGACCACACCTTTCTTGCATAATGTTCCTGTCTGTTGCGGCTGTCCCATTCACATAGGAAGCAAAAAAATTTAGTATACCCAGTCTGCATGCCCGTGAGAATTGCAATGACCTTTAGGTCTCCACAAATCCGCCATTGGTAGTCATTGTACTTTATTTTTGCCAAAAGTATAGCCATATTGTCATAAGTTTCTTTCATATGAACAGAGTAGGCGACTGGAATTGATGAAAATAAATTTCCATTATGCAATAACACGGCTTTCAGAATAGTCTTGGAAAATTCGATGAAAAGTCGCCATTCGTTGACTATGTGCTCATGACCGAGGTGCACCATTAGACCTTTTACATCTTTGCAATAGCAAATGTCATCATCCATCTCAAAGTATTGAACAAGTTCTCTGTGTCTATGACGAAATTTAGATATCGGAGTATTGGGCGCTAAAAGATTCCATTCTTTGAGTCGCGAACCGAGTAATTCCGCTTGTCCTTTGGTGAGAGCGAGATCACGTATTAGATCTGAAAGTTCTGAATGGTTAATTAAGTGAACACCATCATTCACTGGTACATAATCCGAGTCAGAATTAGTTTCTAAAGCAGGTAAACTATCACTTTCTGATGGTTCATTCACGTCCAACGGATATTGTTCTGGTGGAACTGGGATCGGACACGTGATTGGATCATGAGGCACTGGTTTCGAAACAGATTCAATATTTGGATAAACCAAAGACTTTCTAGTTTTAAAAGTGAAACCATAGATATTTGTCAAGCAGAAGTAACAATCAGTAGCGTGATTTGTCGGTTCACGCCATATTACTGGCACTCCAAAAGGCATCGACTTATGCTTCGGCGATTTTCGTAACCAACCTGCTAATGTATTTGCACAAGTCGAACAAACTGCATTTGGCTTCCAAGATTTATTTGCATCATCAACTTTCGAATCGAAATAAAGTTCATATGCTTTCTTTAGCAATGGTGTAAAGTTTTTCTGGTGAACACGATCGGTAAAATATCCGCACACGTAACAGAACAGATCAGCCGAATTTCTACAACTTCTAGAAGCCATATTTCACTCAGAATTATTTCAAAATACAGTGACTATTTGAAATATAACGTAACGTATGTCATGCATCTTTTAGCAGTATAAAAAGTAGAATTATTTTGCATTTTATTAATTTTTAAAAAGTTATATAGTAAAAATGAAACGGAGCAAATAACGGTTTCCCAAAAATATATTTATTCACAAATATCTTAAGAACCCGACGTGATAGAGATAAACGGATTTCAAATTTGAAATCAGCGCAAGAAACTGACCTAAGAACACTTATTCTTATATAAGAAAGAAAAATGTTGTTTGTCAGTGTTATTATAGATAGAGAGAGAGAGAGATAGATTAGATAGATAGATTAGATAGATTAGATAGATTAGATAGATTAGATAGATTAGGTAGATTATGTAGATTATGTAGATTAGGTAGATTATGTAGATTATGTAGGTAGGTAGGTAGGTAGGTAGGTAGATAGATAGATAGGTAGATAGATAGATAGATAGATAGATAGATAGATAGATAGATAGATAGATAGATAGATAGATAGATAGATAGATAGATAGATAGATAGATAGATAGATAGATAGATAGATAGATGGATGGATGGATGGATGGATGGATGGATGGATGGATGGGTGGGTGGGTGGGTGGCTGGCTGGCTGGCTGGCTGGCTGGCTGGCTGGCTGGCTGGCTGGCTGGCTGGCTGGATGGATGGATGGATGGATGGATGGATGGATAAATGGATGGATGGATGGATGGATGGATGGATGGATGGATAGATAGATAGATAGATAGATAGATAGATAGATAGATAGATAGATAGATAGATAGATAGATAGATAGATAGATAGATAGATAGATAGATAGATAGATAGATAGATAGATAGATAGATAGATAGATAGATAGATAGATAGATAGATAGATAGATAGATAGATAGATAGATAGATAGATAGATAGATAGATAGATAGATCAGTGCTAGTTTGTATTTTTCAGAGGAGTTTACTAACATAAGATTAAATGTTTAATTGAAAGAATTACGCAAAAATTAAGATGAGAATTTGGAAGTGGCTTTCAACTTATTTTAATGTATTAATAATTTAAATTAGCTTTTTCTTCTAATATCATGTTTAAAAATGTCACCGTCTAAAAACCAATCCACTGATATAAAAATCCACGAAATGTGACTTAAACTTCCTGCGTTAATACTGCGAAATGTGAGTGGCGATCGAAACACGTCCGTCCATGTTGACGAGAGAACACGAAAGAACTAGATAGACATATAGATTATTATAGATAGAGAGAGATAGAGAGAGAGATAGAGAGAGATAGATTAGATAGATACATTAGGCAGATAAGATAGATAGATAGATAGATAGATAGATAGATAGATAGATAGATAGATAGATAGATAGATAGATAGATAGATAGATAGATAGATAGATAGATAGATAGATAGATCAGTGCTAGTTTGTATTTTTCAGGGGAGTTTACTAAGATTAGATTAAAGGTTTAAGGGAAAGAATTACGCAAACATTAAAATGTGAATTTGGAAGTGGCTATTAACTTTTTTTAATCTACTAATAATTTAAGTTAGCTTTTTCTTCTTTTCTGCAACTTATTTTTATGTAGTTTGTGAACATATTTCAAATTTTAAGTTTTATAATCTTTTTGGCGTCTCATTATTATTTAAAACGATACATTTTACAAGAGCAGGCTGGGCATTTAATTATTTTTGTATATTTGCAAATGTATCTTTTAATGTATAATTGTGTTGTTCCCTTTTCTGCGGTTGTGAATTCGCTCGTAGTTTATCTCTTGCCTCTTCTGGCATTTTAGCCATCTCATCATAATTTTTGCAATTCCGGTAATGGCATCCTCTTCTCTTGGGCCAAGAGCTGCATCAAATTGTGAGGGCTGCCAATTGTTGGTGTCAGGAGCTGCATTGCTCGGCTTCTCAGGAGGTTCGGCCTCGATGCTAGTATTTGGGGCAGCTTTGCTCTCCGGTGTTTTTGTTCTGTGATGCCTCTTCTTTGTTGTCAAGTGCTGGTGGGCTTTTATAAACATTCTTCTTCTTGGCTGGTGGCTTGTTACGAACCATTTTGTCTTCTGCGTACGACCTGAAAAGGACGTTGGTTTTAGTATATTGCTGGTATCGCTGTCGGTTCTGAGAATCAACACCCACGCCCGTCGTGCCAGGCCTAGACATCGAAGACGCTGTCAGAAACTCGATGACGGAGAATCCCCAAGTGGCAAAGGAGTGTCAAATTCAACAAAATAACCCTCAGATGGCGCAAATTGCGAGAGCCGAGATACAAACCAACGAAAACCCCGAGACGCAAACGACCAGACCTAGTCCGGACGAAACAACAGCTGATAACGACTCAAAGACTCAGGTACAAGAAAAGGCTCTTTATAACAACGAACAGGAACATGATTCTTGTTCTAACCAAGACCGGAGAATGGAACAAAGAACAAAGACTAACAAGACAAATAACTCAGATAGGATACAGGAGAGGATCGTTAAGATCACCCAGATGGCTGGAGGTGAGGCCTCACTCAGGGCCCTACCCCACGATAAAGTAATTGGTATCCTCGAGGTAATAACTGGCAGAAGAGGCATCTCAAAAGATGGGATACACGAAAAAGTAGTCGTGCTTTCCCTCAACAACACGGAAACAACCGCGTCGCTAATGATCGAACTGGAGTCCGGTCCAAAAGAATTCCAACTGCCCCACCAGATAAAAGTAGTAATGGAAACATCCAAGACAACAAAGTAGTTGGTCATAAGTGGGGTTTATACCACAAGGGCCTCAAGCGAGGTTCACAGACACCTTCAAACCAAAAACACAGATGTCAAAATCCCACAGGTCAAAAGGCTAAAAAACTGGGACAAGAAAGACACAATTCTGATTGTAGTAACGGTTGAAGGATTGACAAGACCAGAGAGACTGACGTTCCAAACTACAGCAAAAAGGACAGAAGCATATATCCCTTCGGTCATCAGTGCTCCAACTGCCAGCAGTCTTCACACACAAAGAAAACGTGCAGGAGATACAGTTTGCCGGTATTGTGAGGGAAGCCACCCATATCACGACTGTCCCAAGGCGAGGGAGGATCAAAATTACAAGGCCATAAATACAAACCATACCTGTGCAAACTGCCACGGAAACCACGGGGCAAGGTACCGAGGCTGTCCTGTGTTTCAGGAAACAAAGAACATCCTGAAGGAAGCTGTGTCCAAAAACATCCCGTTCAAAGAGGCAAAACACAGAGTGGCTGCGGATGTTGCAGACAAACAGCGCACAATAGATAGACGACAGCTACAACAACTGACAGCGGAAGTTACAGAAACTCAAGGTCGAGAATAGAAGCAGGCAGACTCCCGAAGATCAAACTGACAGTGGGGGAGATGTGATAGACCTGCAGAGCATTAAACATATGATGGAAGAAATGAAAAGAATCCAGCAACAAATAGAAACAGACGTCAAGAAGCTGACAGAGCTGAAAGACGAAAACGCAGAAATACTCAAAAGAATAGAAACAGAAAGAATAGCCGTAGAGGAAATTACATCTAACACACAAGAAACTAAAACGAACGACCAATTCAGACAAAGAAGTCATCGAAGAAACGCTAGAAAAGCTACTCCCTTCAATAATAGAAAAAGCGCTTTTGCGGATACAGGAGAAAAGGAAGACACAAGAAACAGAAACTAGGAGCGTAAAAACACACAAAACCAAACAAGCCAGATAGGGAGGCAGGATGTGAAAAACACCATGGAACACGCCACGGCACCATGAACAGACAAGCAACGAAGAGGAATCCAGACAGTCAGCTAGTGGTCCTTTTTAGGACCAGTCCTTTTCAGGACTAACAACCGGCTAGCATCGAAGAATCTAAACGCACAATATACCCCAATTATAACCAATTTTCCGGTTGAATAGGGTATAATAGCAATATAGTCGACGAACGAACGAATGAATGTATAATGGTGCCAAAAGCATGTTTCTCAAGCGATACAGCTGGAGAGAAACTCACCGGGACAAAACCTAACTTTCTAAAAATGTACAAAGAACTCATTCCCAAATGCGTCGCGCATTACATAGACGACCCAGAGGTACTGGGGGGAAACTCGTGGAAGCTTAAAGACATTAAGAACCTTGTAACCACATTAATTTATATACTCGTAGATATTAACTCACGTACATATCGAGGTACAAGATATATGGTGGATACATATATATGCATGTGCAAATGGATATACACAAGTATGTTGTAACGCACAGATTCTTTTGTAGGCAATGAATATAGAGATGTTGAGAATACCCTGGACAGAAAAAAAGACCAACAGAGAAGTACTGCACTCACTAAACGTACAGGAACATTGGCTCCTAAATACCATCGCAATAAGGAAGCTGAAATTTTTCGGTCATATAAAAGGACATAATAGTCTGGAAAAAACAGTGATGGAAGGCATGGTCCCTGGAAAAAGGGGAAGGGGTCGACCTAGACGACGGTGGACCCAGGACATCACAGAGAGTCTGAACTTGTCTTTGGCTGATGCAGGTCGACTTGCCCAGAATCGAGATGCGTTCAGAGCAGCTGTAATGGAGACAATGTTCTGGAAAGAATACGTCACATGATGAAAATTTTGCAGCACGCTCATGACTCTCAGTGTGCTGGACATATGGGTTTTTCCCGCACTAAGTCATAAGTTCTTGCAGCTTTCTTTTGGCCTTTCGTAAACAAAGACATACGGATTTATTGTCGATCTTGCAAAGTATGTCAAGAAGTCAAATCTAAAGGTCCACGCCATACTGCACCTATTCAGGCTGCAGATATTCCTATTCGGCCGTTTCAGAAAATGGCAATAGACATTATTGGTCCGTTTAAGATCAAGTCTGCAAGAGGACATCAGTTTATCTTAACGTGTGTTCACATGTGCACACGTTGGCCAGAGGCTATTCCTCTGAATAGCATTTCTACTGCTGATATTGCAGACGCTCTTTGGCTCATATTTTCTCGTCTGGGATTCCCCGGAGAAATATTATCAGACCATGGCACCCAACTAGTATCGGATACCATGTCTCAAGTAATGTCTACTCTGCAGATAGAAAGATCTTTGAGTAGTATCTATCACCCAATGTCTAATGGGATGGTCGAATGCCTAAATAGAACACTCAAAAACTTACTTGGAAAGATAACTGAGGATCATCCTCAAGATTGGGACAGGGTTTACCCGCGGCCCTCTTTGCTTACAGATAGGTCCCCAATGAACATACAGGATTTTCTCCCTTTGAACTTGTCTTTGGCGCTCGACCGTGCGGCCCTATGTCTTTGCTTCATGATCTTATAACCGCTGATAATATTAACGATGACACAAAATCTTCTTACAAATATGTCATCGCGCTTAGACACAAGATTATCGAAGCATGCAAATTAGCAACTTCTTCTGAATTTGCTAAACAGAAGGCAAGGCAATTTGCCAATAAGAAGAGACACTTACGACAACTTTGTCCGGGTGACAAAGCATTTGTTTTGCTACCTTGTAGGGAAAAAAGACTTCTTGTCTCTTGAAAAGGTCCGTACGATATAATTTCGAAAATTTCCGATGTTGACTATATTGTCGATATTGACGGGAAGCATAAAACCTTCCACATCAACATGCTTACGGAATTCCATGAACGTCCAGATTATTTGCAGCCTATTTCCCAGGCGACGGACGATTCTCAAATCCCTCATGGTCATTACTCATCCCTGTCCGTAATACAGGATGAGGAAACAAGTTTCTCAGATGTTAATCTTCCTATTCCGATGATTCCACTTCATTCTAGTGAATCATGGAAAAATGTCACTGTTTCTCCTAATTTATCTATGGCGGAACAGCGACAAGTCTCGTCAATGTTACAAACATTTCAGGATGTCCTTACTGACATTCCTGGACATACCCATGTCATTGAACATGACATTATTCTAACTGACCATAATCCTATTAGGGTCAGACCTTATCATATCCCTATACATTTTCAAGCACAGGTCGAGAAAGAGTTGGATGAGATGATAGAATTAAAAATAGTCGAACCATCCAGTTCAGCATATTCTTCGCCGATGGTTATTGTTCGGAAAAAAGACAATAACATACGTCTTTGCGTTGATTATCGCAAATTGAATCAAGTTACGAAGTTCGATGCTAAACCTATGCCTTTATTAGAAGAGCTACTTACTAGGCTTTCTAAATCTCATTTCTTCACTAAACTTGACTTGTCTAAGGGATACTGGCAAGTTCCTTTATCTGAACACGCCAAACCTCTTACTGCTTTTTCTACACCTAGGGGTTTGTTTCAATGGAATTTCATGCCTTTCGGCCTTATGAACGCCCCAGCTACATTCGTACGCATGATGCGTCGAATCCTATCTTATCGTTCAGATGTCATTGTATACCTAGACGACATCTGTATTTTCAGTGATACTTGGGAAGATCACTATTTGGGGTTAAATGAATTACTGTCTACTTTACGCGAGCATACGTTGACAGCGTAACCCTATAAAGCATGTATTGGTTTTAGCGAAATTTCTTTCCTAGATCACCGTGTCGGTCATGGTTTCCTAAAGACAGAGGACCATAATACCAGTAAACATCTCATGTCCTAAGACTAAAAAGCAAGTGAGAAGTCTCTTAGGTCTTATACAATTTTATGGACGATTCATTTCGAATCTATCCTCTATCATGGCACCTCTTTCTTCGTTACAAAAGAAAGGGTCTCCTAATATGGTCCACTGGTCTCATGAATTCCAATCCTCTTTGGATAAGATCAAAACTTTGTTTTCAACTCCACCTATCTTAATGTTACCTACTACAGATAAGACATTTGTTCTTCGTAGTGACGCTTCATCCACTGGGATCGGAGCGGCACTAATGCAAGAGTACTCAGAAACTCTGCATCCTGTAATGTATATCTCTCGAAAACTTAATGCGGCAGAAAGGAATTACTCGGTTTTAGACCGTGAATTATTGGCTATGGTTTGGTCAATTCTCAAACTTCAAAGATTCCTTCTTGGCGCGCATTTCATTGTGGAAACTGACCAGAAAGCTCTTACAGCTATTCAAAGTAAAAATTTGAAGAGCTCGAGATCAACTCGATACGCGATTGCTCTTCAACCTTTTCATTTCTCGGTTCGAGCTATACGTGGCTCAGAAAATGTGATGGCAGACATTTTGTCTAGATGCCCACATGATTCCACCTGTTATGTTTTCTTCCCTGGTAATCATGAACTCATAGTACCTAATATGGAATTATTGTATGAATTTTTTGTATGGATTTTGATATTGCCAGTAGTGTAGTATAAGTTGGTGACACCTCTCTGGAAATATTTATACTTAGAGAAATACTTTCTCTGAGATGTAAAGATAGATTCTCACTTGTCGATCTATTCGTCGACTTAGCCTATTTGTCATTATATGAATTGCTGATATTTCTCACCTGCGCATTATTCGTGCGTTGTGAGCCTATTGTTTGTTGCTCTTAGATGAAAAAAAAAAATGATTTTCATTTTTTTTTCCAGGGGGGGGGGGTAGTCTGTTACGCACAGATTCTTTTGTAGGCAATGAATATAGAGATATATATATATATATAGAACCATAATTATTTGTCTGTTAACACTTTTTGTTGTTAGTCAAAGGTACGTAACCCTTGATTTAGTTGTTGGTACATTTTATTATGTCTGTTACCTTCTCTTGAGTCTTATATGAATACTAAGATTTACGTCGGCCCATCTTGAGTTGAACTCTGGGGGTCACGCGCTTCTGCGCAGGTGTTGAATTGAGGTTGTCGAGAGAGACTTCCGTGATGATGGGGATCCTGATCGCTGTACGGACATATGTCCGAAGATTTGTTCTTTGCTGTGAAATTCTGGGGGAAGGCGACATCGTTGGTGTGACTATTATGTCTATGTTCCTCCCCAGATTATATTCTTAGCGCCAAAGGATGGCGTGTGCTATTTTTCTAGTGTTTTCTAGGATGTTAAGGTAACGAAAGGAATTTACTGTACCTTTTCGAATGCCTAGATCTGCAGCCATGGTATGGTCTGCACATGTATATGATTGACTATTTTCGAGACGACATTTTGCTAGCAGCACCATTATTCATATGATATACATTGCATTATTATGCATATGATCTACACAGCATTATTTAAATGATGGACAGTGCCCTTTACTTATGCTTCATTATGCAGCTTCGGAGTGAGCGAAGCTCATCGAAGTTAGGAGCCATTTTGGATCTCGCCTTTGCCTAAGCGGATCATTGTTCGGAGAACAGGGATGCCTTACTATCTGATAATGATACAGAGATGTCTACTATTGTAATCCACTACTTGTGGTTTTAAGATTGTCGTCATAAAAGCCTGCTAATTTACGGCTTGTAATTCTTCGTCAGAAGAGGTTCTGTCAGGGAGCCATTGATGATAAATATTTGAGAACATTAACTGACGCGATCAGTCAGTTAGGCCTGAAAGTAAATACAACTAGAACCCAGAGGGACTAGCTACTAACGTTCTGTTGTATTCACATTCTTTACGAATGTATATTTGATGTCGTAAACCATTTTCAAGCATGTGATGTTGTTGCCAATCTTTTCCAGTGACTGTAGCTGTGTTGTCAGAGTGTGCGTCCCATTAAACTGTATGAAACTGTTAAAAGTAGTTCCAGCCGTCATTGACTTCTAGATACGAGTGAATGAGTGCATTGTTACCTATCAACTCTACAGAACAGTACACCCATTCGCTTAACTCACACCTGTACACTCACTCGACATAAACACTATCCCTTGCCAGGGCCTCAATACTTTGTGGACAAGGTGACCTGAATACCTAACACTGTGTCGGTTCGAGTTGACCATCAACCTTCATCAAGAAGACTAGTACACACAAACTACATGCACCACAGTCACCCTTATCAATGTAATGTACCAGTGTGACGCCTTTGCATTTACAGTTTACATTCTACATTTATCAGTGTGGTGGCTTCATGTATACAGTATTCTTCAGTGATAAGAATATATACACTTATCATATGTATATACAATTTTATAACTCTCTACTTCTTCAAGACATCCTTTCCATTCGCAGTATCTTGATCCTTACCACTTTTCTGCTCTTTGCTTTTCTCCCTTTTCAAACGACACAAACCACACCCTTTCATCCAAAAGGCTTTTTTGTCACTTATCGTCTTTAATCCGTTTCGCAAGTCTTGTGCATTTCTTTTCTTATGCGGCAACGTTTCATACGTCAATTAACATTCTTCTTCACCCACACAGATGCTTAAGTACTTTTCCTCCTTCCCAGAACTGACTGCACCTTCTATGTGCAACAGGAAGAGAACTGTATACTCTGTTTTTATTTACGTTGGATCTAAATTTCCTTTCAGGACACACTCCTTGTATGTATACTGAGCGCTTTAATTACGCATCACTATACGAGTGCCTGGTAAAGTATCTTATGATCATGCAATTGTTCCCGAAATTAGTACACAGGTTCACAAGGTCACCGCCCAGAGGCCAGCATAGTCATTTTGCCCCAGCAAAACTGGAGACAAGAGAAGCACGTGAAACACATAAAACATGGTTTAGGTGCCTGGTAAAAATTATGCACGGAAAACATTAATTTCTTTTCACCCATAGCTCAGCCTAGAGCACTACGGACTGGAAAACAGTCAATATTTTAGTCCTAAACCACAAACACGTCGTCAAACCATGCCTAGACTGAGCGCTGCAGAGAGAGAAAGAGCGATAGGAATGATAACAGGCGGGATGTCCACCAGAGAAGCATCCAGACACTTGAATTGCAACCAGTCCACCATCGTCCGACTGCAACAACGTTTAATGGCCACTGGATCCATTGCAGATCGACCCCGTCAAGGTCAACCCAGAGTTACGGCACCTCAACAGAACGCGAATATACGGCAGCTTCATTTGCGGAATCGGTTTTTGGCGGCAGCTGTAACAGCAAGAGATGTTGTTGGGAGACGTGGAACCATTTCAGAGCACACCGTGCGACGTCGACTGCAGGCGGCAGGACTTAACGCCAGACGTCCTCGAGTCGGCCCAATCCTCACCTTACGACACCGACAGCAACGATACCAGTGGGCAGAGAGGCACCGACGATGGACGAGACGTCAGTGGCAAAATGTCGTCTTTTCAGACGAAAGTCGTTTTTGTCTGTCGCATGCTGATGGGCGACTAAGGGTGTGGCGACGAAGTAGTGAGAGGCAAGCCAACTGTTGCATTTTGGAAGCCCACCGATGGGGAGAAGGAAGCGTCATGGTATGGGGCGCATTCAGTTACAATCACCGTACTCGTCTCCACATCTTTAACCATACTGTAAATGCTGCCACCTATAGGGATGTGCTTCAGGACCACGTTATGCCCCTCTTCCAGTATCATCCCGAGCTCCAGCTGTACCAGCATGATAACGCACGACCACATACAGCTAGGACACCCACACAGCGTTCCTTCAGGCCAATAACATCGCTGTCATACCATGGCCTTCGTTGTCCCCAGATATGGCACCCGTTGAACACGTCTGGGACGAGATTGCACGCCAACTCTACCGGCACAGACGACCGCAGACCCTGAATCATTTGCGACGCGATATAACCGAAGTATGGGATCGACTCCCCCAGGATTGTCTACGCACACTGGTTAACTCCATGCGGAGACGCTGCCAGGCTTGCCTTGATGCCAACGGTGGCCAAACGCGCTACTGAGCGCGTTACAATGACAACAACGACATTTGTGACTTTTCAATTTGACCACTACCTTACATTTGTGACTGTAGTTTGTTTTACTACAGCATGCACTGCTAATCGGATTGCGGGAATCGGTCGATCAATGGATATTGTTTAAAATGATATCAAACATGTTACCATTATTTTATTATCAGACATCTTGGTAAGTGATTCATATAGTGATGCGTAATTAAAGTCGCTCAGTATAGATACACATATGAGGTGATAAGTAGTTAGATACGAAGGTATAGGTATTGTGGTGGGACGCTCCAACCACACTTTTGGTTCTATTTATTATTATTTTAGGTAAATAGCTCCCCACCTCCTTACTTGAAATCTATGCTCATTATGTAAGTTTGTACTTGATTGCTCGTTCAGTTGTTGTGTATTACTGCTCGTTGCTCTATTACGTCTAGGGTGAAATCACAAAACATGTATATGCGTTCTCCCGAAATCTAACAACCTAAATACGGGCTCTGTAACTGGCCCAACTGACGACAAGGAATTAAGACCGTTTCCCTTCATAAACAAACTCATTTTTCTTTAATAAACACATGTCTGATTCCATTGTAGCATACACATATATGATTCCATTGTAGCATACACATATCTGATTCCATTGTAGCATACACATGTCTGATTCCATTGTAGCATACATACGTCTGATTCCATTGTAGCTTACACATGTCTGATTCCATTGCAGCATACATATGTCTGATTCCATTGTAGCAAACACATTTCTGATTCCATTGTAGCATACATTTGTCTGATTCCATTGTAGCATACATATGTCTGATTCCATTGCAGCATACATATGTCTGATTCCATTGTAGCAAACACATTTCTGATTCCATTGTAGCATACATTTGTCTGATTCCATTGTAGCATACATATGTCTGATTCCATTGCAGCTTATACATGTCTGATTCCATTGTAGGATACACATGTCTGATTCCATTGTAGCTTATACATGTCTGATTCCATTGTAGCTTACACATGTCTGATTCCACTGTAGCTTACACATGTCTGATTCCATTCTAGCATACACATGTCTGATTCCAATGTTGCATACACATGTCTGATTCCAATGTATCACATATATGTCTGATTCCAATGCAGCATACATATCCGTTCGCATATTTTCCATAAATCATCATGACAGGATTAATTCTGTTTAAAGAGTATCCATTTCTTATATCATCCACATACTTTAGAAAAGGAGAACACTTCGTAATAGGTTCCCATTGAACGCAATTTGAGACACAGCCAAAACACAGCTGCCACACTGTTCAAAGGTTTTCGTCAAACCCCTAACTACACAAAATATTCATACGTCATTTTTCTGGTGCACCTCACTTTCAATATTCCCAATAGTGCCGCCATTATCAGCACTGACTCCAACTCAACAAATTTAACATGTGGCATATGGAATTCCCATTAGCATAGTGTCAATCATAAAAAGCCTCTATGCCAACTTTACGTGTACCGTTGGGCAGAGCAACCTAACCTTTGAGGTATAGAGAGGAGTACAACACTGATGACCCTTATCAATCACTCTATTTTTAACAGTCATAGACTGGGTGATGCGCCAGACAACAGAGGGCAGTCCAAGAGGAATAAGATGGACTACATTTTCTACATTAGAAGATCTGGAATATGCAGATGACATTGCACTACTAGCACATTCACATCAACACATCTAGGAAAAAACGGATAGACCTAATAAGTATAGCCAGCAGGTGGGCTTGAACATCAATCTAAAGAAGTCAGAGGTCATGACGCTCAATGTGAGCAACCCTGAGACCATATCAGTAAAGAATCAGCAACTGGAACAGACAGACCCCTTCACATACCTAGGATGAATAGTAATACCAGACGGCAAATCAAGCAAAGACATCTACAACAGAATGAACAAAGCAAGAACAGCCTTTTTTAGTCTAAACAACATCTGAAAGTCCTCTCAGTACAGAACAAGATTAAGATTATATCAGAGATGTTTTCTTTCTGTGCTTCTCTATGGTGCGGAATGCTGGAGAGTTACAGAGAAGGAAATATCGAAATTGTTATCTTTTCACGCAAGAAAAGTTACAATTGTGGGTGAATCAACAAAGAACATCCCTCAGTCTACTTTCACTCGGTTCTTTCATCAGAGCCCTGTCGTGCATTTCTCACTTTCTTACCCTATAACTTGCTATTGTTCACCGTCTGGCGCACGCTATGACACAATCTGTTTTATCGTTTGATGAAGCGAATACCCAGCTCTGCAGGTCTTGGTTTCATCCAATTTGTCGGGGAGCGTTCTCTTCAGTCGATAAGTTTATTCAGATTTTAAGTTAGTGTCACTTTATCAGTTCAGGTAAGAATTAGTGTAAGCGGGTTCACTGTGTCAGAATCACGAGGTTTCCACTACTTAGGGAAAAAGTCAGGTTTGTAACTTTCGAGCAAAGGTAGCCTTCTTGGTCACACCACAAGTTGACAAAAATTGTGGAAACGTTACTGTTTGTAATAGTTTACTTGCCACCAGGCTGCACTGTACTTAAGTTTTCTCAGGAAGAATCAAATCCAGGCGCAAGAGGCCCGTTATCTCATTTAACCGTTAAAGTACTCGTAAAGATTTTGCACCAAGCCACTCTAAGGTAAATGTTTTAGTTCTTCACATATATCACTCATACGTACTTAACGCTGGCAAAGTTTTGGGTTACTCCCAGTATTCACTGAATAAAGGAAAAACACATATAAATAATTATACATACTAGGTACTCGTTATAACTTACATTTTTAAACTGCAAGCGTACAGCTTGACTTATCCTTTAAACTTTCCCGTGAAATAAGTTATATTCATAAAATCATCAATTCTCATGAATAAGGAATACATATGTATTCCGTTAACACTCATGAGGCATCTAACATTTATAAGTTAGTTTAGAAAAATTATTCTCGTCTGATTATTTAACAGTTAAATTAAATTCATTAATAGCCGACTGAGTTTAAGCTAAAAATTATAATTTATTCTGTTTTCCACTGTAACTCATCAGCTAAAGAATATAACAGACTTATAAATTATTCACTCTGCACAAAAGAACTCGGGAAATAAAATAAGCGATCTAACACTTTGAAAACTTCGAAAATGCTAGATATAATATATTATAATATTTACCTCAACACGGAACTACTAAGAACTTAAACCACTTCGACCAAACTAAATGCCATCTCTATTAACAGAGATTCTTGGGAATCGAACGAAGGCTTGTTCTAGTCTTGACTGCGAAGTTACTGAGTGAATTAAATCTCAAACTCTCGTTTTAGATATATGAAACACACACAAAAGATGTGCCCTATTTCCAAAACCACGCAATCTCTCGTCTTTCCTAACTCTTACGTTCCTTAGACGCTGGCAATAACATGCCACACCTTGCGTTCACACCTTACGTTAACAAACTTGCCGTGGAGCGTGAGTGTCATCTGAGAAATGCTAGACACTCTGTCTGCTCTAGCGAGCATGTCTGGCGCGATTCACACCTCATCGAGCTACTCAGCCAAGGAAGCTCGCGTGTCAGCTGAAAGTGAAGACAAGCGTCTGCTCGTATTTCTGAGATAAGCGAAAATCACAGTTTCGTCCACTGACATCTGATGCAATAGAATGCATTTTAACGCTCTCCCGTCTCGTGTAGAGACTGACACGTTATGTCATAAATGCGTTTACCAGTATGAGAAAGAAAACGGTAAAGTTGAGAATGGGAAAGAAAATATTTTTCGCAAACGAATGGATGCGAAATACCGGAAAAGGGTAAAGAGTGATAATAAAATAGAGGACACGGGTGAAGAAAGGAAGAGGATATAGACAATTTAATGATCATAAATCTCTGTGACAGAACGTCCCCCCTTTAAGATATGGAAGCACTCCATGTCTACGTTAGGGAAATAAATAAATTATGGAAATATATCCGTAGCTTCAGGGTGTCTGTCTTCTTCCCTCTCATCTCCCCCCCCCCTCCATCTCTCTCCAATTCCTACTCAAGTCTACTCCCAAAGTTTCCTTTCTCTGGAATGTCTCCCATGCAGGCTTGAAAGAGCGTCGCCGCTTCTGACATTTTTGAAAGATTTTGTGTGATTGCAGTGGAATTTCCCTGCCACTAACGTTATCTTCGTCAGTTTTGGCGATCGTCAGGGGATGGTCAGAGGTTGGCACTGGTCTTTCCAAGTATCTCTTTAACAGATTTAAATGGAAAACCTTCTCCTTTCCTTGAATAGAGATCTGGTAGTTAGCCTTAGAAATCTTTTCCAGGACGGTAAACGGCCCTTGCCATCCGATCCTCAGTTGGTTGTTTCCGATAGGGAGTAACACCAAAACTTTCTCTCCTGCTTCCAATTCTCTCTCTTTCGCGACTTTCCTGTATCGGTTAGCGTGCTTTGTGCGTGCTCGCTTAAAGTTGGTCGTTGCTAGGTCCCATCCTAGTTTCAACCGATCCTTTAAATCCGACACATATTTACTTGCTGAGACAACTGTCTCATCAGCCTACTGGTCTGTCAGCGACCAAAGTAAGGCTTCCAGCGGGCCCTTAATGGGTCTGCCGAATAAAAGCGTAGCTGGCGGAAATCCTGTGGAAGTATGAGAAGATTCTCTGTAGCCAAATAAAGCTGCCGGAATGCAACAATCCCAATCTTCAGGTTTCACTTGTGCCAGTTTACTTAACATCATGTTAAGGTTTCCGTTAACACGTTCTACTAGCCCATTTCTGGCCAGAGTGTAAGGCTTAGTGTAGATGTGCTGGTGCCTCAAGATCTTCACGATCTCATCCATCAACAGGTTTCGGTATGGGGATCCGTTATCCGTCAACACTTGCTGAGGGAATCCCAACCGAGTGAAAATCTGCACGAGGGCTTCTGCGACATGCTTGGCATCTGCGCATGTTAGCGGGATAGCTTCTGTCCATAAAGTGCATGTATCGACTAAGGTCAGGATATATACCTGTTCCTTCTTTTAGTCCTTTCTAAGGGCCCTAAAATGTCGATCACAACCCGTTCGAATGGTGTTCCCACTATTGGCATTTCACCCAACGAGACTGGGGATGTCCGTTGCTTGGGTGGTACACGTTGACACTGGGCACAGGATTTGACATACCTGATAATATCAGTGTTTACTCCTGGGCACCAATAATGAGTGGTTATCCGTTGGTTTGTTGTGTTCTGTCCCATATGTCCGCTAAAGGGAAGAGAGTGCCCCATTTCTAGGATTTGGCTTCTGTACTGTCTCGGTACTAGGAGCTGGTTGTAACCTTGGTCAGGCTTGCCCGTTCTGCGATAAAGTACGTCATCCTTAGAAAAAATGTCCCCGTGCTGTCTGGGTTCCTTAGCCATGGGCAGTTTCCTAAAGCAGGGTATAAAAGTAGGGTCCTTTTGTTGCGCTTCTTTAAGTTCCATAGGTAACAAATTAGGCGCAGGCCCCCGTTCCTTATTGGTTTGCCCTCTTGTAGTTACTGCTGCCACAATCGGCTCTTCCGGTTTCCCAATGAACACGTATCTACCGCCAAGTATGACTGGGTAGATGGGGTCATCCATAAGAGCCGCTTTGATCACGCCTCTGACAAACTCAGAGTGTATCTCCACCAATGCGATGGGAAGCGCTGTAGGTGCATCACTCTTACGAACTCCACAAAAATGGACGGTCTCTGCTGTCACTTGACCGGGTTTAACCAGGTTTCTGGCGACAATGCAATCATAAGAAAGCCCCGTGTCAAATAAACAAGAAGTTTGAGAACCGTTCAATGTAACAGTACCTCGGGTTGAGGGTGTATCCCCAACAGGTTGGGAATCACTGTCAATAATTTTGCCTTGCGAGACTGTTAGTAAGCATCCGATGCGTTTAGGCTCGGTGTGCTCACTCTGATCATTAGTCCCATGCTCAAGGGTTCTCCCTTTGCCACCTTGCCCTTTCTGGCTGCGCTGCCATGTAGGGCGGTCGGGTTGATCAGACTGTTAACGGTGGTTTGTTTCTGTAGAACTTGGATTTTTCAGGAGGGAGGGTTTTGAGGTCCAGTTTCTCTGTGGTTATTCTGATTAGAAGCATGAGAAGGATGAGAAGATTGGTCTAGATTATTTTTCCGAAAATGCTCTTCTGTCGTTTTACGTTTTGTGGCGGTAGTTCAGCCAGCGCGCATTGTGATATCGCTCAGACTTTTCCAAAATGTCTTCAAGCTTTTCTGCACCTTGCTCAGCTAGAAATCTCCGGGTATCTGCAAGACAGAGTGTTCTTTATTTGTTCTGTTAAAAACAAACTTATCCAGACCTTCATAGGTATAGTGGAGCTGCGAGAGCTCTAGGCACTTAGTCAAAAATCCCTTTAGACGAGATGAGAAACTGCTGAAAAGTTTTCAGAGCTCTCCTTCCTGCTTTGCGAAACAGTTGCAAAAATTTGCGAGCACTTCATTTCCAAAACGCTCAAGCAAATCTTTCTTCAACATGTCGTAATTGTCTTGTTGGCTGCTTTCTAGTTTGGCGTAAAACATCATACGCACTAACTTTTCAAAGACTGTGAGAAAGCTTCATATTCCAACGAGCGACCTCTCTAACCGTACAGAGTTGCAACTTTTTCTCAATTTTTTTTTAGATACGTGTCAATCTTCACATTAGGACAAAGAAAGAATTCAAGAGTGAAAGGACATAGCGTTGAGTTGAAGAGGGACTGAGTGTTAGAAGGATCAGTTAAGGAAGAACGAGGAGGAAGGACTCTCCCATTGTGGATGGGTAGAGGTAGCACCACGACTTTGGAATTCTAGAGTTTTAAGAAGCTAACTCATCGCTGTCTTGTTTTCTCTTTCCTCCTGTTGTCTCTCCTTCTCTCTTTCCCTCCCTCAATCCTTCTCTCTTCCTCCTGTTGTCTCTCCTTCTCTCTCTTCGTTCGCCCTGCGAAACTTTCATTTCCTCATCCATCTTCCTGTTCTCTCTAGCTTCGGTGCTTCCTATCCGCCGCTTTTTCCTTCTGCTCCGAACCATATCTGTCAAGTTTTTTGTTGAAAAACGCTTTCGCTTCTCTCTCCTTGTAAATCCCTCTTCCTTTGCTTCCTGTATGAGAATCTTGCCTAAGCTTCGCCCTCTTGCCATAAGTAAATCGGTGACGGAGACTTAGATGAGAAAGAAATAAGAAAATGGATTACATGGTTACTACCACTTACGAGAAATGTACCAAAATCAAAAGATGATATGCTTCACCTGGGATACCTCCTCCAAATTATAAAGTTGTAACTAACTAAACTATCGCTGCTATTAATCGGCAATAAAGCACACTAATGCAGACGACTACGCCAAAATAAATGGTAGTTAAGATTTTTTACTCACGGAAAAAAAAAGTTGCTACAGTGGAAACAAAATAATTATTGTAAAAAATTTAGGAGGAAAAAAAAATTACATTAATTTTTTAATCCACTGTAAGTTTACCCCTGTCAGGACAGTTAGGGTATTAAGGGAGGCAATTAACAGGGGACGTTAATGTCTGAATGCACTCCTTAGCCTTAGCTCAAACACCTCCTCAACTTCTTCATAACCTGTGAATGTTATACACTCACCAACTTTTTCCAGCATTTAGTATTACAAAATCAGTAATTAACATATATTCCGACAAAATCAACCTGTAACTCAAATGCTATAATGGTCAAAATGCTGTGGAATAAAAAACAATTATTAAATTGTGTGGTCAGCACGCCCATAAAACAGATCTTTCGTCTAGGGGATAAATTATTTTAAAAGATACAAAACTCACAAGACGTCCCACTCTTATTCTATATCAGAATAAAGAAAATCAATCCTGCAACCGAGCTGATATTCGTATTTGCTCAGGACTAGAGTTCAATTATCGGAAAACGAGCCACCATTCTGTCGTAGATTTTTTGATAGGGGAATTAAGACTTGGGTTTATTGGTCCCTTCTGAATAAATTAGAATAAGTGGATAGTCACTGTTAAAGATAGTAATAGAAAATAGATTTCCACGAGTGATGGTGGTAGAATGTGGTAGAGGCTGTCTCTGAGATCGATTAAATCTTCTCTCTCTCTCTCTCACCTGTCCTTCTACGACAGCCTTTAGAGGAGTCATACTGTCTAAACCACACCACACACACACACACACACATATATATAAATATATCAATATATCTTACTATCATATATATATATATATATATATATATATATATATATATATATATATTCAATATCTCTATCCACTACACGTGCACGCACATACAATTAACTACAGTTGACACACAGACGTGGAAAACTATAACAATTTTCTGTTATATATAGATATTCAAGAACGAGCTGACCACTACGTGATTTCAATTTAAAGGACAGTTTCAATTATCAATATAAACTTTCACCACAACACATCCCCAAAATTACAATCAAGCATATACAAAATAGTTCAAAAAAAAAATAATGAATTGCTACAAGAAAAGATAGACCACAGTTATGATCTTCTCTCGACGTTTAGCCCACAGTCCGTTAGGGAGAAAAGATGATAGCTCAAAGAGTCACAGATACATATGATTTGAGTATAATATTTTCCCTTTTAAAGATATGGGCTGACTTTGATAGCAGTATCTATTATAAGGAAAAATATAGTTTAGCAAACCAAACTTTGCATAAGGAAAGTTAACAATTGTGACCGTGTAATTCAACAAAGAAACACCCCTCAGTCTACTTTCACTCGGTTCTTTCATCAGGGCCCTGTCGTGCATTTCTCACTTTCTTACCCTAAAACTTGCTGTTGTTCACCATCTGGCGCACGCTAATGACACAATCTGTTTTATCGTTTGGTGAAGCGAATACCCAGCTCTGCAGGTCTTGGTTTCATCCAATTTGTCCGGGAAGCGTTCTCCTTCAGGCGATAAATTTTTTATTCAGATTTTAAGTTAGTGTCAACTTTATCAGATTCAGGTAAGAATTAGTGTAAGCGAGTTCACTGTGTCAGAATCACGAGGTTTCCACTATTAGGGATAAAAAAAAGTCAGGTAGGTTTGTAACTTTCGAGCAAAGGCTTAGCCTTCTTGGTTCACACCACAAGTTGACATAAAATTGTGGAAACGTTACTGTTTGTAATAGTTTACTTGCCACCAGGCTGCACTGTACTTAAGTTTTCTCAAAGGAAGAATCAAAATCAGGGCGCAAGAGGCCCCGATACTTTTATCCTCATTAAAACCTTTAAAGTACTTGTAAAGATTTTTGCACCAAGCCACTCTAAGGTAAATGTTTTAGTTCTTCACATATATTCACTCATACGTACTTATACGCTGGCAAAGTTTTGGGTTACCCCCCAGTATTCACTGAAAAAGGAAAAAACACATATAAATAATTATATCATACTAGGTACTCGTTATAACTTACATTTTTTAAACTGCAAGCGTACAGCTTTGACTTATCCCTTTAAACTTTCCCTAAAATGAAATAAGTTATATTCATAAAATCATTTCAACTCCTCATGAATTAGGAATACATACGTATTCCGTTAACACTCATGAGGCATCTAACATTTATAAGTTAGTTTAGAAAAATTATTCTCGTACTGATTATTTAAACAGTTAAATTAAATTTCATTAATAGCCGACTGAGTTTAAGCTAAAAATTTCAATTTATTCTGTTTTCCACTGTAACTCATCAGCTAAAGAATATATAACAGACTTATAAATTATTCACTCTGCACAAAAGAAACTCGGGAAATAAAATAAGCGATCTAACACTTTGAAACACTTCGAAAAAATACTAGATATAATATATTATAATATTTTACCTCAACACAGAACTACTAAGAACTTAAACCACTTAGACCAAAACTAAATGCCATCTCTATTAACAGAGATTTTAGGAATCGAACGAAGGCTTGTTTCTAGTCTTGACTGCGAAGTTATTGAGTGAAATAAATCTCAAACTCTCGTTTTTAGATAGTTTTATGAAACACACACAAAGGATGTGCCCTATTTCCAAAACCACGCAATCTCTCGTCTTTCCTAACAGACTTACGTTCCTTAGACGCTGGCAATAACATGCCAAACCTTGCGTTCAGACCTTACGTTAACAAAACTTGCCGTGGAGCCATGAGTGTCATCTGAGAAAAATGCTAGACAACTCTGTCTGCTCTAGCGAGCATGTCTGGCGCGCGATTCACACCTCATCGAGCTACTCAGCCAAGGAAAACTCGCGCGTGTCAGCTGAAAGTGAAGACAAACGTCTGCTCGTATGTCTGAGATTAGCGAAAAATCATAGTTTCGTCCACTGACATCTAATGCAATAGAATGCATTTTTAAACGCTCTCCCGTCTCGCTGTAGAGGACTGACACGTTATGTCATAAATGCGTTTACCAGTATGAGAAAGAAAACGGTTAAAGTTGAGAATGGGGGAAGAAAATATTTTTCGCAAACGAATGGATGCGAAAAATACCGGAATAAGGGTAAAGAGTGATAATAAAATCAGAGGACTCGGGTGAAGAAAAGAAGAGGATATAGACAATTTAATTGATCATTAAATTTCTGTGACAGTGTTTCAGAAAAATATACTTTGTAGTACCTGACTTGATGTATTAGTTCTCTGTGTTTCAGAGTATACAGGGGTACTGACTTGACCAATTTTAGTTGTTTTCCGTGTTTCAGAGCTATACTGTAGTACTGATCTATACTGTAGTAATTACTTGACGTATTAGTTCTCCGTGTTTCACAAGCTATACAGTAGTACTTAATTGACGTATTAGTTGTCTCCGTGTTTCAGAGACCTACAGTAGGGGACTGACTTGACGTATTTGTTGTTCTCCGTGTTTTCAGTGCTATAACAGTGGACTGACTTGGACCATATTTGTTGTTTCAATGTTTCAGAGATATACTTTAAACTATACTATATATAACTATACTTCACTATACTATATTAATATATAATATTCTTTATACTATAACTCCAAAAAATCAATCCTAACAAAGCATGTGTGCTATGGTGCTCCCTGAAACAACTTAATTTTGAAAGCAGAATCTCCCAGGACATTACTCTCAATGGGCAGTAAATTGAATGATTACAAGCTCCAAATATCTTCTCTACGAGTCTACTTTCGATCGCGGGGCTATTATACAAATTACCCTGTTGATTAAATCATACAGACAATGCCAAAAGAAGGCCTAGAAGCCCTGAAATACAATGGCTGCTGCACACCTCGCAGCACAGTATCACTGTTTCTTCCTATATCATCTTCTGGTCTCTTGTCAAGGGCAGAGTCATGGTCCTGGGGAATACTCAATGCTGATTCAGTATCGCAAATCCCCGTGAACGACCTGCGGAACGGCACCTTTCAAAATTAAACTTGATCCCGTTTAGTCTTCGGGATGTTACGCGACGGACTTACCCCCATCGTTAACAAGGCGGTATATGCTTGGCTTGCTGTCTATTAAATATCCATATTTTCGATTACTCAGCGTAAAAGCCTATATCGTTGAGGTAACCCACAGATAAAAAAATCATCCCCTTACACTTTGAACATAGCTGACATCACAGGCGAGGTACGAATAAACGAGCGGGGATGGGGGTGTCATGAGTGGCGCAGGATGGATTCAATACTTATTCGACAACGTTGACACCGTGAGAAGAAGCTATTCCAAGGGAGAGGAAGCCTAGAAGTACGGTCTGGTGCAGAACTTACCGACCTACCAACAGGTTCATCACAGCCTTGGCAGAGGGACATGGCACCGAGCTCTGGGGCAATGGGACAAAGCAGAACTTTGAAATTGATCCAAACCATGATAACATGGAAAATGTTGGGAAAAATAATGCCATTGAGTTATCACTTGATGGGTCCTGTACTCCCGTTGGTGGGAAATCACGCGACTGGGGCTTGCTTCTCGTCTAAAATTGCCAAGGGCTCCGAATCGATTCGCTGCTGAACATATCGGGGCCTACTTGACAACAACTCTCAGCATATCAGAATGGACGGTAGGTGGCAAGCTATTGCTGCTTTAAGGTGGTTCGTCTGAAACTTGGATTGGACAGAGCAGTAAGTAATTGTGTCAGAATCGCATCCCCATGCTTGGAAGATCTAAAGGGATGGCTCACTGCAATGAATGGAAAGAACCTTCCATAGCAGCTTTTTTCAAAATCTTTCAGACAAACTCGGTGTGGATCTAGCTGTCCTTGTTCATTGCAAACGCGGTACGCAGGCCATTGACCCAAGAGCATGATATACTAGCTTTCACAGAGTACCTATAGTAGTGTGCGGTTGAATGTGTGATATCCGGGTGACGTTAATAAAGACAATTTAATGATCGCCCCTGTTAGAGAATGACACTGCAATCGATGAATCATCCATGGCCGTGAGACTTGTTGGAGCTTTTGGGCATTAGGCGTGGGGGACTGGCATGACACTGAACTTTATCGCAGAGGTATAGCATTCCGGCGCATGTACACAATCAGCGCGCTTTACAGGAACATGTGAGCATTCATTTACAAAATAAATGAGGAGTCTGCTGTAACAAATCTGGTCAAGGAAAACCAAATATTATAAAGGTAAAAATTTTTGCATGAATCTCAAGCTTGCTATTCTTCCCTATCTTCTTCCCGGTCGTTGATCTCTTGCCGATCTCATTCTTTATTATATTCTTATTAGTTATTGTTTTCGCTTTGCTTATTCTTCTGTGTCTTTTTAATTGCCGCTATATCTATTACGTCACCTTCCATATGACGTCTACCAGACTTGCGATCTTCTCTTTTGCTTCCACGGAGATAGCTACTTAGTTGTTCCCCCCAAGGGACTCGGTCTTAGCAATTCTTTGTTAATTTCCTTTTGCGTTTCGTATAATTATTTACTTTCTAGTTTGCGATATTTTCTTTCTGGTTTCGCTATTTTCTTGCGTTGCATATAGCTTCTTTTTTTCACTCAATCACCTGTGTCTGTTTACTTTTTCATTCAGCATACTGTATTGCTCTCTTTTTTGTATTAAGGTTTTCATCCTCGTAATTCTTGTCGCTTGTCACTGTTTGTAAACCTGTGGCTGCGAAGAGTGACACCCGATAACGTCCCGTGTTTCCTGTGTAACGTTAATTTGTAAAACTGGTTGTTTTCATACCTCATTTCTATTTTATTTATTTACTTTATAAGTTGTTTGTTAGCATTCATATCCTTCGACATTTGCTGGGGGAAGATTGAGCAACCTATTGGTTTGCCCGGCGTGCAATGATGTCGATTCGGGAACCACAATAACAATAACAGAGCTATCTACAATGGGACTTAAATGACATATTAGTTGAAGATCCCTTTTTTTTTGTGTTGGTTGTGTGTCGCCCTGACGAGGCGGGCAAGTCACTTTGTGATTGCCACGTAAAAACTAGTGTGCCTCTATTGATAAATTTATACCAATGGAAAAAAAAAACAATGAAAATTATTCTTTTTCCTCGTCGTTGGCTGTTAATAAACAACCACAATCTATCGCACGCACTCAGCTATGTTGTTAATGTTGTTGTTTAAACTAGGGCTGCTTGAGCTTCTCTCTCTTTAGCAGCCAATACCAAGTTGAAGAATCCACTGGTATTGTCTACACTGTAGATCTAGACTTTTACTGTGGGCTTTTTGCCATTCGATAGAAAGTGTAGAGTAGAAGTCCATGAGTATCTCCAGCTTGGTTGCCTTTAAAAGGACTTCGGGCATATACTCTGTCCCAGGTAGACCGAGTAAAAAGTGCGTGACATACTGTGCATTCCCGCTAATGCCACGGAGGCTCTACAACTATGCAGAGCTAAAATAATGTACTCTGGTCCTGGGCTCTCCCAATGAATTATCACGTTCTGCACTGAGCCACTTCTCAGATTTCCCCTGCCTATTACTGTGTCCACAGTGAGATCCTTCTGCATGCAGTCAATCAAGTCAAAGCCAAAGAATTACACCTGGGCCTTAAGTGACTTCTCCAAACTTGTGTGCAATGGTGGGTTCTAAACAAATTTTACCACAAGGGGAAGCTCTCTCATATAAAATTTACAGTAGGTCTCAGGCTTCTCTCGTCACTATACAGTTTTACCCGTAACTGGGGATGGAGAAGATTCATGATGAGTACGTTTTCTACTGTCAAAATTATGTCACAGCCGGGAGGAGTTTAGGATGATATCTCAATGTCCGTTTAAATGCCTATAAGGCATACGCAATAGAAAACCTCTGACAGCAAAAGACCAACTTGTGGCCTTCGCGTGGCCGGACCTCTTTATACTAACAGGATAAGGGCCGAAGAGCGAGTCTCTGGCGTTTTAAAACCAGACTGCTCAGGGTAGATGACGCTTGTAAGCCTTGGGCGGAAGTTCATCTAGGAGAAGAACAACCGGGACCCAAAGATGCAGCAATAGAGAATGCAATCAGCGACCCATAGCTTGACTGCTTGCATCAGGGTCAGCGAACCAGAGCTGACCAAGACCCTACTCCACCTCCACATGGTGGTCCTGGAAACAGGCTGCATCACTGCAGTCTGACTGAGAGAGAGTAGTGATCGCAGAGGGAAGGCAAACCCGGTCCCAAAAGATGCCGTGCTGAAGTCGGATGTGTCGACCGACAGGTGCAGATATCACAGCTCTGGCTCAAACAGACACAACGCAACCAACGTCCTTTTCAGGACGAACGAGGAAGAAGAAGAAGAAGAAGAAGAAACCACCTGCTGCCTTGCATGTAGGGTGAGAACAGCTAAAGGATAAGGACAGCAAACACGAATAAAACTGCTAGCTGAAATCGGATATTCCGGGCCGAAAGGCGCAGATATCGTAGGGCAGCTGTAAACTACTTGACATCGTATTTTCCGCTCACAAACATGATAATGAAAAGCAAAAAGGGCATTCTACTTGAAATTAATAACGCTTCTATAATGATAACAACAATGATTAATCATACATTTATTGTTTTCTCATTTACGAAATTCATTAACTGCTATTAACTGTCAGACTGTATAAATTGTGCCACTATCATACACAATTTGAGAATACTTGAATAAACAGTAGACAACTTAGCCAACGTTCTAATATATCCATTGTTGACTGCTTTTTCTGTTTACTAATGTAAATCGAATCTGCAAGTGAAGAATATCATATGTATGCTCCCACTACAATCTAAAGTTCATAAGATAGTAAGTGCACTAGTATGGAAAGTGTCGAAATAACATTTATGTCAACACCGAGTACTCATAGACGGAATTTCGTTGATGAGACCTTTGCGATGGTGTGGTGCCGGTGAAATTTCAGCATGTTATTGATCGATCGCTGACTAATGCTAATGCGACAGTCAAATTACTTTTGTTTTCGTAGGTTTGGATCTAAATACTATATTAACTCAGCTAGGTCTGCGCGACATATGGGTCATAGTCAGCCCAGGTGATTGGGAACTGTCATTAAAGGCGTGGAATATTGTGAAATCTTGAGTTATTTATCAGATGACATTAACGAAAGTTGCACGTGTTTTACGTTTTTTTATATATGCGGGGGTGTAGCTAAAGGTTAAAGAACTTCATAGACAATAACAAGTTAGTATTTTAAAATTGCAAGAAAGATAGAAAAAAAAAGACAAACTAACAGAAAGAAAAAAAGAAAGAAAGAAAGAAAGAAAGACAAGGACAGACTGACAGACAGACAGAAAGAAAGGATAAACAGACAAACAAACAAACAGAAAGACAGAAAGAAAGAAAGGTAAAAGTATATAAAGCGATTGGCTAAATGACAATCTATCCAGGGACTATCCGAACAGCGCTATTGTGAATCGCGAAGGGACACGAGACCAATTAAACATCGGATTTTAAACTAAAAACCACAAGCTGATGTTTAATTGGGGCCGGGATTGACACGACACTATCTACAGCTATGAAATATAGGACTCAGAAACGACCCCAAACCTTTATAGACTGAATCACCGCTTTTAATTTTATTTTTATTTATTTCAGGTTTAAAAAAGGGGGAAACGCTCTATCTGATCTATTCTGGCTCCTTTTCTCTGGTAACAGGTGATGAAATTAACGCAGGTATTCATATCTGCTTTACAGCTACCTTATCAGGACATGTTCTTTTCAGGGCCTATCATTCTAGTTGAAAGACATTAGCAGTTTCTTATTCATGGCTTGGTTAATATTAATGATGCACTAGATTTCAAATGAAAATAGACGCTGGGAACAGTCCAGTATGCTGGTAGCACATCACAGCCCTTTGACATACATTTACAAAGTGGCGTTAAACAAGGCCGTGTTCTGGCTCCAACCATCTTCGGGATCTTTTTTGCCTTACTCTTGAAACATGTATTTAGAGATGCAACTGAAGGAATATGCCTTCACACTAGGTCAGATGGCCGTCTGTTAAATCTTTCAAGGCTGAAGGCAAAAAACAAAAATCAGAAGGGTCACTATAAGAGACTTGTTATTCGCTGATGATGCTGCAGTCGTCACTCAAAGCCAACAGGAGCTTCAGAGCTTGATGAATCGCTTCACCCAAGCATGCAAGGACTTTGACCTCACTATAAGTCTAAAGAAAACGAATGTGCTTAGTCAGGAAGTGGGTGCTGTAACAGTTATCACTATCGATAACTATGAATCGGCAGTGGTGCACCACTTCACATACCTAGGGTCTACCATCAATGACAAACTCTCACTGGATACAGAAATCGACAGCCGCATTGGCAAAGCTGCAGCTACCTTTTCCCGCCTCACATCGCGTGTTTGGGCAAACTCTAAACTCACAATGAAGACCAAAGCTGCGGTATATAACGCCTGCGTCACCACCACACTTCTATATGGCAGAGAGACATGGACAACCTTTGCTAAGCAAGAAAGACGGCTCAATACTTTCCATCTACGGTGTCTACGCCACATCCTCGGCATTTCGTGGAAAGATAAAGTGACAAATGTTTAGGTGTTGTCAGGTGCTGGCCTTCAAAGCTTGTATACACTGTTTAGACAACGCAGACTACGCTGGCTTAACCATGTCTGTCGCATGGAAGATGGTAGCATCCCGAAAGATATCTTCTACAGACAACTGGCAGATGGCATGAGAACAGTTGGACCAACGCAGCTGAGGTTCAAAGATGTGTACAAGAGAGACATGAGGGTACTGGACATAAATCCAGCAACCTGGGAGGATGAAGCTGCCGATCGCACCAAGTGGTGACGCTATTTACGGCGCCACTCAAGTGGGCGAAAATAAGCTCAAACAACAAGCAGAAGAGAGGAGAAAACGTCGGAAGGTGCAACAGGAAAATAAGCAGCTGAAGGCTGTCTACTCAGGGGCGCATACCCATAGTCAGTTATGACTGAAGGGGCTATTATTATTATTAGACGCTCTCAATGTATGGAATATACGTTGAAGAAACCTATTGATAGCATAGCATAACAAGACATTTCTTGTACTGGAATCCATACAGGTAAGGGAGGTAGAGAAAGACATATACATATGGGTCGTAGACCTGGGGACAAACATTGAACAGATACAGAAAACATGGAAAGTACATTGATCTATCTATCTATCTATCTATCTATCTATCTATCTATCTATCTATCTATCTATCTATCTATCTATCTATCTATCTATCTATCTATCTATCCATCTATACATCCATCCATCCATCCATCCATCCATCCATCCCCATCTATCTATCTATCTATCTATCTATCTATCTATCTATCTATCTATCTATCTATCTATCTATCTATCTATCTATCTATCTATCTATCTATCTATCTATCTATCTATCTATCTATCTATCTATCTATCTATCTATCTATCTATCTATCTATCTATCTATCTATCTATCTATCTATCTATCTATCTACCATCTATCTATCTATCTATCTATCTATCTATCTATCTATCTATCTATCTATCTATCTATCTATCTATCTATCTATCTATCTATCTATCTATCTATCTATCTATCTATCTATCTATTTATATACCTATCGAGGTATCTATCTATCTATCTATCTATCTATCTATCTATCTATCTATCTATCTATCTATCTATCTATCTATCTATCTGTATGTCTAACCGATCGATCTATCTACCTATCAATCTATGTACCGATCTATCTATTCTACATATCTATCTATATTTCTCCTGATCTGTCTATCTATAAATCTATTATCTATTATTCTATCTATCTATCTATCTATCTATCTATCTATCTATCTATCTATCTATCTATCTATCTATCTATCTATCTATCTATCTATCTATCTATCTATCTATCTATCTATCTATCTATCTATCTATCTATCTATCTATCTATCTATCTATCTATCTATCTATCTATCTATCTATCTATGCATCTATCTATCTATCTATCTATCTATCTATCTATCTATCTATCTATCTATCTATCTATCTATCTATCTATCTATCTATCTATCTATCTATCTATCTATCTATCTATCTATCTATCTATCTATCTATCTATCTATCTATCTATCTATCTATCTATCTATCTATCTATCTACCGATCTATCTATCTATCTATCTATCTATCTATCTATCTATCTATCTATCTATCTATCTATCTATCTATCTATCTATCTATCTATCTATCTATCTATCTATCCATCGATCTAACTATCTATCTATCTATCTATCTATCTATCTATCTATCTATCTATCTATCTATCTATCTATCTATCTATCTATCTATCTATCTATCTATCTATCTATCTATCTATCTATCTAACTATTTATCTATCTATCTATCTATCTATCTATCTATCTATCTATCTATCTATCTATCTATCTATCTATCTATCTATCTATCTATCTATCTATCTATCTATCTATCTATCTATCTATCAACAGACTGACCGATACGAGAGTAAATTTTTTTTTTTTTTTTTTTTTTCATATATCTAACTATCTATTTATCTATTTATCTATCTATTTATCTATCTAATCTATATTCAGTCTACCTATCTATCTATCTATTCTATCTTCGGTCTATTTATGTATTTATTTATCTATCTAATCTACTTATCTATCTAATCTATTTATATATCTGATCTATTTATCTATCTATTTATCTATCTATTTATCTATCTATTTATCTATCTATCTAATCTATCTATCTGTATCTATTTCTCTATCTATTTCTTATCAGATCTAATCTATCTATCCAATATATCTATCTAATCTATCTATTTAATATATCTATATTATCTATTTGTCTATCTATTTATCTATCTATTTATCTATCTATTTATCTATCTATTTATCTATCTATTTATCTATCTATCTATCTATCTATCTATCTATCTATCTATCTATCTATCTATCTATCTATCTATCTATCTATCTATCTATCTATCTATCTATCTATCTATCTATCTATCTATCTATCTATCTATCTATCTATCAGAATGACTAGCCTGAGTTTGTTGAAGGCCAAATAATCCTTAAAAAAACTGCGAGGTAATCATCATCATCCTTGTCCTTTGCCCTTCTAATGTAGCGTATAACCACCACTGCACCTGTTCCCTTTGAAAAAGCCAGAACAAAGCCAGAACAAAGCCAGAACAAAGCCGGATTAAAGCTAGAACAAAGCCAGAACAAAGCCAGAACAAAGCCAGAACAAAGCCAGAACAAAGCTAGAACAAAGCCAGAACAAAGCCAGAACAAAGCAGGCTCATTCTCCTGCAGCAGTGGTTTCTGCGGCTACTGTATTTTCATGATGAGGTTGCCAGTCCCAGGCACAGCAACATGTTAGTGGTCCTTTACGACATGCCAGAGTGTACAAAAGTCCGTTTTTTATCTTTGCCTCTTCAGAAATCCGCGGGAACTATGCGGTGGTTAAAGGGTCAGGTTGGTGATAAAACTTGACTTCAAAATTTGCTTGCATCAAGTTTTTTGTTTTTGTTTTTTAGAAACTTGGTTATATTTCTGATAAAGTTGCA
This sequence comes from Oreohelix idahoensis, assembly GCA_024509875.1. Taxonomy (NCBI): domain Eukaryota; kingdom Metazoa; phylum Mollusca; class Gastropoda; order Stylommatophora; family Oreohelicidae; genus Oreohelix; species Oreohelix idahoensis. The sequence goes on from JAMPIV010010199.1 coordinate 70,207, forward strand.
CTATGTATATATACTGCCCAATGGGCTGATCACCCGTTGGCTTGTCACACCGATTACGGAAACAACGGCAGATGGATCTATTTGTTGTTGCCCTAAAGACGCCGCTAGGCGTGATGGGAAACTACAACAGAGAAAATCAATCTGCTGTTGCCCTTAAGGACGCCACAGGGCGTGATGGCCTCTGACTGCTTGGTCGGTCTTTGGCTAAGGACGGAAGAAGAAGAAGATGTATATATACATACCTTGTCATCCATTACCTGTAGTGATTGATTTCCCTGTATTGATCACAAATAGACAAAGACAGCCTAAAGTCTGAAGCGTATCCTGGAGCAATAAGAAAGGTCATAAGTGAACTTGCTCACACGTGATCGATGCCAAGGACTTTTGTTGCGTCCTATTAAATGCATACTTCCAATAAAACACTTAATGATGAATTCCTGTTACGCTTCGATGATAAAGTAAATAAAAGAATTATTGCGTACACGGTAAACGGTGGCGATATTATCCACAGTTCAAATGTATTGATTTGAACTGTACTCTCCTGTTACTCATAAAGGATATTTAGAAATGGATTATGAAATTCGGTTAACGAGAAGAAACCAGAGATTGGCGTCAAACCCAGAGAACAGTCCTTCGCACCTTTCCCCAGAGACAAGGAAACGTAATTAAAAATATATTTAGACTCTAGGGGAATGTGAAAAGTGAATATTCATATCAGATCATATCTCTGTTACGAAGCTTGGCTATAAGGGTTGTAACGGCTTTTGTCTCTTGTTTCAAGGTGATATGTTGCATTGTACCTACAGATTTCTCGATGCTGCTTTCACAAAGATAACGCTGTCGTCCTCACAGGTATTACGACAGTCAGGAGACATCAAGGCTACTTGGCCAGGGTTTCATGAAACAGGGGAAATTGTTAGTTTTTTTTTTTTTGGTTTATTTTTTGCGCCGCTTCTGACGAGGCGCGTTCCTTTCAGCCTTTTTAGTTATATCAGAGAGCATTTACAAAAAAAAAAAAAAAAAAAAAGTCAACTCTATTGACTTCTAACCCGATCAGCGTTGATAGATACTTAGTCCTGAGAAGGACTAACATTATCTATCTGCTAGCATAAAGCCCTAAAAAGGACTCGCCATCTACGCCAACGCCCGAGCTAGATTGATTTGGGTTTGTATCGGGGGAGAACACCTCACCTCATCCAATTTTACATGCCCCTCATTGATTGAGCGTACGATTGACAGCGTGGTTAGAGCGGAACAGGTACCGGGTTCAAATCACGGTACCGACACGATCCAGTCTATCCAGCTGTAAATGGGTATCTGACTTGGAGTTAAGGAAGGAAAATGCAGCGACGAAGGAAACTGGTCACCTCACCTCTCGTTGCTGGACCTAGTATGGTGAAGTCTCTAACACTTCATTCCCCTCCAGCAGTATCTGCTATGGGACTTCCTTTACCTGTTCACGCATTACAATACCGTTACCCCTACGACCTATCAAGGATGGGGCCTCACAATGTGAAATGGACCAGGGCGTAAATTGAGCTGTTTGCGTGCCTGCTCACACACCTTTGTAAATAATGCACATAAATGGGTATATTGCATTTACTCGTAAGAAATAAAGAAGTAGAAAACTAAACAACAGAAAGAAAAAAAAAACAGATGTGAAATTCTTACCGAGGACACGAACCCAGGACCATCCAAACAGCGCCATCGCCTCACTACGAGAGCTAATCGTGATTTACCACATTGCTAACTCAGCACCACACATTTATTCACATGCTCACACCCATTTACTTATAACGTGTCCTGTTATGATTTTCAATAAACCTGAAACCTCATTAAATCTCCATCAAATTTTAATTGTTTAAATATGAATTCATTTATTCATTCATTATCTTTTCATTCTTCGTTTTTTCTTTTTCACGATTTCTTTGCTTGTTGTCTTCTGTTTTCCGTAACTTACTTACTTAGTTCCTCTTCTACTGTGAGGTGTGAAGGTTTGGAAGAGAGAGCGCCATACTATCCTATCGGTTGTTTTCCTCCTGGACTATTCCATTCTAGACCTCGGTCCTTCAGAAATTGCCCAATGTTGTCCTCTCAGCTGACTCTGCGTCGTCATGGAGATCTGGATCCCTGGTTTTTAACCTCCCATACCTGCCGTGGCAGCCCATCTTCTCCAATGCTCCATAAAATTACAATTTTTAAAATATGAACTCACTCATTCATTATCTTTTCATCCTTCGTTTTTCTTCTTCATGATTTCTTGGCTTGTTCACTATTGTTTCCTTATCAACAGCTTCTATTCTTCTTTCCGCAGCTTGTTTATTGTCCATGTTTCTTCACCGTACGGTCATTATTCATAATTCCCGTTTAACTCCCTGCTAACCAAAGTCTTTCCTCAGATTCTGCCAGGTTCTCCTATTCTAAGCCATCCACTCAAGTACTCTCAGTGACGTCTTGGTTATTTTGTATAAGTAAATAAATTAAAGGGCTGCTGTAAAACTGGTAAGGAATATAAGTAAATAAACCAATAAAACGGTATTGAATCAGTTTTACAAATTAGCGGTTCACATGAAACAAGCGACGTTTCTGGTTTTACCCTTCCTTAGCCACAGTTACAAACAGGTGACTGACAAGGTTATTTTGTATATGCTTCAGTTCTCTTCTTTATGTTGTATGCGCTACTCTCTATTTCTTTTATTTTAAAGATTCCAACACAATAGTTTAGTGAACAATAAGAATGAACCAGAGCTGGAGCACTGCACGAAAGATGGCCGCCGATTGAGCAAAGCGGAAGCCGTTTGTTGCTGCCCGACAAGAAGCCACCAGGCGTGATGGCCACTGACTGCTTTGACCGTCGGCGTCTAAGGATCAATGAAGAAGAAACAAAACAATGGCTGCATTGTAATGTACTCAGTTGGTTTCCTGGTTATGGTTCCGATCTTAAACTAGGACCTTTCTATAACCACTTATTCCACTGGCATTAGATCCGGCTCTGCTCATGAGTTCCGGAATGGAGTTCTCGTCATACCGTGTTGATCTTTCTAATGTTCGCAAGTAATCGTTTGTGAAAGTCTGTAATCTCATGCGTGTCATTTTTTTCACGCTCTGCGTGTGCCAGTCATACAGAGCTGCTTTAACATTTACATCGAACATTCTTACTTTTGTGTTGGACATCATTGCTTGTATTAAACGCTTTTATTTAATTTGGGTACATTGCGTTGTTTGGATGTTTCAAATCTTTGAGCCCTTGGTTCATTAGGTTTCAGAAGACCTAGGTAGCTGAAATTTTGCACACAACCCTTTTTCGTAGTATACTTTAAGCTGTCAAAACTAGAAAGAAGCTCGAGTGACCTGCCCCGTGTCCGTCACACCCAAATGGAAGCCGAAAAAAAAAATTATAGAATTTGTAAAATATTACAGCTGTGAAAGCATCATAGAACTTGATGGCGTTGTACATAAAATTGTGAAAAAGAATACAGAACTTAGTGACGTAAATGCAATTGTGAACAGGGTCACAGACCTTGAGTTGTACACTCATGCGCATCGGGTAAACATTCAGAGGAAGATGAAATGGTGGAGGAAAGCAGAGGTCGTCTCATGCTTATATCAGGAGACATAAAAAGTATGCGATTTTCTATTTCCCCCCAGTTTCTGGTACTAGTTGCCAGAATTCAACGTTGGACACCATCCACAATTGACGGGTCTGCACTCGTATGACTCTTTTTAAAGAAAATACTAATACATAGAGCTAAATATACAATTAATTCATCGGGAGCAATGTTAAATGCGAGTCAAATGTTACATCGTGGCACATACTTTTTTCTCACAGACGTTGGTGGGGAATATAAAGTTGACCACATACTTTAAAGGCGCAGTTGTTGCACTGTCCATTTTAAAATCCCTGCGAGCCCCCCTAAAATAGGGACTTAAAATCTCTTATTAATATATCTGCCAAGAGTATTCTTGAGCGAACGTTGCTACCTTTTGAAACATGTCACGGGTTGTCTCCCCTTGCTCTGCAGTAGTGGTCCAAAAGTGGTCAAAACCCAGAGTATCTAATGTGGGTCATAAAAGATGTCTGCCTTCGCACAAGATTACTCTGGTAGAGTTGCAGATAGAAGGATAATGACGCTTCTATCTCGAGGGGTTTTTCACAAGATATTTCAGAAGTCAAGAACAATGCTAAATTAGTGTGACAGGATATTATGAAAATAGATGTCATATATCTACATTTTTCTTCCACCTTGCTTTCATCGGGTTTCCTTATTAGTTATGCACGTTTTGTTAACGTAAAACCTTCCTGCACTTAGATATCTGTCTCTTTCTTAATTTAGCCACACCTATATATTTTTTTCGTTCTCTACTGTCTTATAGGCACAAGGAACCTTTACAATCAGACCGTTGTAATAGTGACAGGTAGACGGAACGCGTAGAGAGGGGACGGGGTGGTAGATTTGTAGAGAACCAAGGGCGACTATTAAAAAAGTCGTACTTCTGGCAAAGGGGGAGATAAGCTAATGAAAGTTAAGACATATTTTCGGTAGACATTGGTCAGGGGGAATAAATCTGAGAAAAAGGGAAGATAATCACAGTTAACCCCCCCCCCCCCCAACCTCTGTTTTTTCGGAACGTAAGTAGATACGGTGAGAGTCGCCAGATCAAAAAAAAACCATTCGCTCGTCGCCAAATTCTACAAGCGGTGAAAGGTGGCGATTTTAGCTTTGATTCGCAATCTACCGAAGAAATCCCCAAAAATCTGAGCGAAGGCGTCAAAAGTAGCAAGTTCTAGTGAATTTCTACCCATTTAAGATATATACCGCATCCCTTTAAATCCATTATTCAGTACCCACAGGATTTTTCAGAACCAACTAGCTTCGATTTCTAGACAATTGTTAAAGTGGATTTCTTAGTATTTTCGATTGGAGAAGTTCTAAATTTCTGTGTTTGCAGTAAATATTATACTGGAAGTTTGAGGGATTTAATTGTTAAGTCCATCATTATATTTCGCTAAGATTTTTCTGTGTAGAGTGATTTACTGGTTAAGGTCCGTCATTTATATTTCACTAGGATTTTGTTGTGAGTTAATTGACTAGCAGAATTAAAATAATCTATAGCAAAATTGTTCCGGCTGTAGCGTTAATCTAACTAACTGATATTGACCAGTAAGAGCTATTTTAATCAACTAGTAAATGCACTATTCATTATGAGTACTGACGAAATATATATTTACTTCTAATTCACGATGATTAATTTTGTAAATGACTAGAATTTATTTCACAGGGTTTTTAAACGATAAGACAAGCTCTAAGCTTGTAGTTTCTAATTTAAGTTAAATAACCGAAGTGGATAATTTTTTTTATATTTTACGCGTGTTAGGATAGGACTGAGAATACTATATTGTGGTTAAGTATTTTGTATTTTCTTCCTATATCTAGTACTGGGTCACATACCCAAAACCTACCAGCGGCTTCCATATAAATCTCAGAAAACGGGTCTAAGTCTACGTCTAACAGACGCAATATAAACATTCTTCAGCTAAGAGCGGGTTTTTAAGGTTGACCTGTTCGGCCTCTTGGTTTACTCAGAACGAGAGCGAGTACCAACAAAAGACAATAAGAATTACGTGTAACTGGATCTATAGATATCCAGATTTCCTTTTTTCCATTTTATATATACAGTCAGCCTACAGTGGCGAGAACAAATATCAAACACTAACATTTCCCGACTACCGACTACTTGTGTTGTGGAAAAGATGTATCCAGAACAGATTTACATACCTGACATTCCTAAGAATTGAAAAATTTCAAGCAAATGACACTGTGAACACTAGAACGCGTGAATATTTACTTATCTGGACAAATTGAGGTAAAACCAACAAATTCAATAAAATAGTAACAAAGCAAGCTTTTCTCCAAATCAGAGGATTATATCAGTAAATTTGGGAAAACAGGTTTGTTTTGCAAAATAAAACTAACACTGGATCTGTGGCGCTTACTCAGGAGTTCTGTTCCAGACATATTAATCAACAAATTAGGTAAGAACGATTGAAAGGTGGCCACTTGTCTGTCAGAGCGAGAGGATGGAGGAATGAATAATTCATATTGTACAACCATTATACTCACTTTGTTTATTCGTTTCTTTTTTTCGTTTTTTTTTTTTTTGCAAATACTGTTCATTTCAGAATAGAATAACGTAGATACTCTGTTCTTTACAGTATAGTCAAATTCTATACCATGGTGCTAATCTTTGTGACCTTTAATTCTCTTTGTGGGATCTTGTCTCAAAAGCGGGAGATAGTACTTATGGGTCTATTTCTTAATTATTTCTGTAACCTATGATTTTTTTTGTGTTCGACAATTGATACTAGATGTTGTAAAGTTTTCGTTTATGGTAAAATAAAAATTTACATAAAACTTAATTTACCGATGTTAGTCAGCTCGTCCCAATATCCAGACTCCATTACTATAGTTTTCACGCTTGTGCAAACTAATTGTCGTCACTTATCTGTGTGTATGTGTGTGGTGGATATATATATATATATATATATATATATATATATATATATATATATATATATATATATATATATATATATATATATATATATATATATATATATATATATATATATATATATATATATATGTGACGTACGTCTAGTTTGTCAAGTGAATTCTCCCTGATATGATGGATGATTTAAAGGGACTTTTAGCTTTTCATAACATTAGAACCCCTGAACATTTGTTGTAACTTTTCGTTTGCCAGAACGCATTCCACCGGGACTCATGTAGGATACAGCGACGAGATCAAAGAGACGAACTGAGGATCTTAGGGGAGACTATCGGCGCTATCAAAGACAGTAGTTTTCCCTGATACGAGACGCAGTTGCTTGCCGCTATTTCGCGTCTCGGTGTCAATCGAGGAACCGAGCGAACGGGGGAAAGCGAAACGGGCAGCAGCGAGCGGATACGAAGACCAGGGGGCGGCTTCTTCTCTTGATTTGGTGGTCAGATCCCCTAAAGTTCGTGAGATCAAATAAGTTGTCAAGTTTATCATGTCCCACTCTACTTACATTCCATTTTAGCTAAATAGACCATGTAGAACTAGACACGTTATCACTCGCTGGCCAGACCTTTACAGAAGCACTAGCTTTATTGAAATCTTGTTATAGATTTTCCCCTGGATTTTATATATATTTGCAGTGATTTCTAATTCTGTGCAAAGCGGTAAAATAATATATTGTGTAAAGTGATCAGTGGTCTAGTTCAGTCATTCTATTTAAAGGGATTCTGTGTTAATTTAAATCTATTTAATTAAACCATCTCAAGAGTTCCAGTTTTAAATATAATGATCTATCTATTATATTATTTCAAAAGATAATAGATGCTTAAATTAACTTTTAAAGTCGCGAAGGAATTTATAATTAATAAATTCAGTTAAGTCCTAGTTTTATAGATGTGGGTTTTTAACCACTAGAACTCGCGCAGTGTTTATTAAATACATAATTAAATACTCGAGTGTATTATAGGCTTAACGGGAAATTCATCGCGCTTTAGAAGGTTATTTGTTTTCGGTATATTACATGTCTTTTTTTTCTTTCATACAGAGTGATCGTAACCTGTGCGTTCCCAGCATTAAGAAAGCAATAAAGAAATCAATCTAAGCAAAGCAAAGCATAAACAGTGTGTAGAGTTCCCCTGACGCAGAACTTGTTGAGACTGTGTAAATTTTTAATCTTTGAGGCGATTCTATGTTTGGAATTCCGCTATCTAACTTATAGCAAAGAAAGCACACCCAAAGACAAATTTAACGCACCATCAAACAACTTAAGTCGTAACGGGAAGAAGAACACTGGCCCGAGCTTTGTTAGTTTACTGACACAGAGAGATAATTCATAATTTCCTGAACAGTGATGTGACTAGTTTTCTCACTGGACTTAAACCATACCTCACGGATAAAGTGTACCAGCACGCGTAAGAATTGTATTATCAGCGGCATAGTCAAATAGACCACACCATCCTCACCCCGGTATCAGAGACCGTGCCCTCCCATAGAAACTGTTATTAAGAAAAGAGACACAACTACAGATTCATTTTCCAGCGATTACGGGACCCTTTTATGTGCTGACCGCCTACCCGATAATCTGGGGCTAGAACTTGAACAAACACTCATACATTTAGTTGAGGTGTAACTGCTGTTGTGTTATTCTATGGAGCGCAAGATTTTTTCACAATCGGTAAGTGAGAGCAAGATGAGTGAAGGCCTTTGCTAGCGCGTGTATGAATGACAGGAAATTAATTCTTTTGTGTGACCATTTTGTTAACTTGCTTACCTGGTAACATATATCTTTTCTGTATACCCTACATTGTTCCTTTAAGTGGGATAGTTGATAATTTGTTAACTCTGTTTAAAACCACCTCCTTTCCATTTGCTTAGTAAAGGGAAGAACAGCTGGGAAGAACAGGTTTTTTTTTCTATCACTTATACCTAACTTGGTAACACCTCTTTCAGAGTAATTAACTTTACTGTTAGGTTAACGTACCCGTGTTCCTGATATTATCTATCTCTGGACTGGGTTTGTCTTTGTCTAATGAGCGGGAAGGGCTTAGTCGATACCAATCTTCTTCACCCCCTCCCAAACTTGTTATTTGCATTTGTGTACTTATGATAATTTATGTAATATCTGATATTTTTAGTAATTGATGTTTAAAGTGAATAAAATCACCTAAACTCATTTAGTTCTGTGTGTTGGATATACCCAAAGCCCAACATTTCCCCTATTCGTTTAATATAGTTTGTATCAACGTCGTGTGTGTGTTTGAAAACACCGAATCGGTGTGCGCGCAGATGCGAGTCTGGAAAAACTGGCAAATAATTGTTTGACCAGGAGAGTGAAAGAGAAGATTGAGAGACACGATTTGTCGTAAATAAGTCTGTCTTTACTCTCCTCCAGCACGCTGTGAAGTAACTATTAAATCTCTACATTTTCTATCACTGAGCTTTCCATCATCATTTTCCACTCTAAACCGGACCACTATTTCTACGACTCTTTTCTCTCAAAATAAATTTACGACAATATTTGGCTGGCTCGTCTGGGGTAATTTTGAGATACATTTGATGCACACATATTTGTGGGCTGTTTCTGGGATCTTGAGCTACATTTGAGGCAATCGTATAGCCGGGTTAAAGATATTTTGAGTCTGATTTAGTCTGGGTCTAACTAGGTAGAGTGTGAATGATTTGTCTTTGTGAATTAGGGAAATAAATAAATAATTACACCCCTAGACAAACGTTCTTTAAGTATTTGGGTTGTCCACACAGCATATTTACAGGTTGTTTTCTCTCCACAGCAGTAGAAAGTACAGATAAACAAATATATTTGCTATTTTAATTATCCTCTGGCGGAGATAATTATATTTCTTTCTTTATAAAAGTTGCTGGGATTGCGTGATTGTTTTACAGTCACTAAGGTTTTTGAAGTTAAGAAGAGTTGAGCTTAGCTAAAGACGGATTGTTCTGATTTTTAAAAATTAAGTTAACAACGTCTCATCTCAATAATTGACTTTAGGGACGGAGTTTGTTGTCAGAGATTTAAAATTTAGGGAAAAATTTTTTTTTTCCCTTTTAAATTGTTTTAATATAAATTTTTTCTCTACTGTTAGTAATAGTAGATTCTTTTCCAGTGTAACTTACCATTTAGTGGCATAGTCGCTTGCGTTTAGAGCCTTAATTGCCAGATAATAGCAGCGATAAGTTTGCACAGTACAGATAGGAGGTAACACAGGTAAATTTATACTTGTGTGTTTTTTTTTTTCCTCGTAGCGGTTCAGAGTTCCTCCCTTTCGCGTTTCTTCTTACTAGTTCTCTAAGCATACTTCATCTTATTCTTTAACAATGGCAGAGAGGATAAAGATGAGGTCCATCTTGAGGCTGGAAGCGAAAGAGGCAGGATTAGATGCAGAAGCTGCAAACGCGTTTATTAACCAGGAATTGGAAATATATGACGCGGAGCAACAGAGAGCCGAAGCTGAGAGGAAGGCGAAGCAACAGAGAGCAGAAGCTGAGAGGAAGGAAGAGAAAGAAAGAACAGAGAGGAGAGAAGCCCAGGAGAGGGCAGATAAGAAAGAAGCGGTAGAACGTCGTTTGGAACAGAAGAAAATTGAAGCAGAGATGGAAACTCGCAGAGAGAGAGAGAGAGACAAGGAAAGACAGCATCAACTGGCGCTTAAGGCTCTAGAGAGTCGGGGCGCCTCTACTTCGACTAACGGAGAGCCGTCTTCGCCCCAGTCTCAATCAATGGACCTCTCCAGTACTCAATCTGCCCAATTAACTGCTATGTCGTTTTCTTTAGAATCTTTTCCTAGCCCTAACGAAAAAATTGACAGCTACCTAGAAAAATTCGAGAGACTCGCGAATCTTTATGGGTTAGAGAGTACCCGCTGGGCGCTCAAACTTTCAACGTCACTGAAAGGCAATGCTTATGACGTGTACACAAAGCTGGGACCGAATCAACATGATTACGACATGTTGAAAAAGGCCTTACTACAGCAGTTTGAGATGACTGCCCGAAAGTTTCTGCAGTTGTTCAGAAACAGCCGAAAAGAGAGCACGGAAACATTTCCACAGTTCTCTTCACGTCTCACGGGTTATCTGACAAAGTGCATTGAATTATCTGACCTACCTCTTTCATATGAGGGACTCCTCGAACTTGTTCTTGTGGAGCAGATAAAATCCACTTTGTCGAATGAAACACGTAGATTTTTGGCTGAACAGGGGGCAGTCAGGCTTGAAGACATACTCAATAAAGCCGAACGCTATAGCAATGCAATGGCCGAACTTCCCAGCACTAAACGTAAACCCACCGATGAGCCATCTCGAAAACAGAATCTAGAACAGGCATCCTATTCTTCCACTTCCTCTCAACATTATAACCAACGAGATAACAATACCCAGAAACCTCCCCAGGAAAAATCGAAATTCTACAAAACCCGATACCCCCCCAACAACAATTCTGATCAACCCAACAAGCCTACGTGGCAGCGCGGCCACCAAGGTCAAGGAAAAGGGAAGACCCCTACACCAGGAACGTCTGATCAGGGCAAACAAACCGGTGCAAACCGCATTGGATGTTTGCATACAGCCTCGAAAGGTAGAGTCAATGTCAGTGATTCTCAACCTGAGGGGGACCGACCCTCAACTCGAGGAACTGTAATTTTGAACGGTACCTCTACTACTTGTCTTTTTGACACTGGATTAAGTTTTGATTGTATTGTCGCTAGGCACCTAGTCAAACCCGGTCAGGAGACAGAGGCAACCGTCAAACTTAGTGGAGTTTTCAGGAGTGATGCACCCAGGACGCTTCCTATCGCACTGGTAGAAATACACTCTGACTTTGTCAGAGGAGTTATTAAAGCGGCCATAATGGATGATCCGATCTACCCAGTTATCCTGGGATGTAGATATGTGTTCATTGGGAGACCTAAGGAGCCGATTGTGGCAGCGGTAACCACAAGAGGGCAAGCCAAGAAGGAGAGGGAGCCTGCGCCAAACTTGTTGCCGAATGAACTGAAGGAGGCGCAACAAAAGGACCCTACTCTGGCGCCCTGCTTTAAAAAACTGCCCATGGCTAAGGACCCCAGACACAACGGAGACATCTTTTCTAAGGATGGTGTATTGTATCGTAGAACGGGCAACCCGGACACGGGGAATAACCAGCTCCTAGTACCGACGCAGTACAGAAACCAGATCTTAGAAATGGGGCACTCTCTTCCCTTTAGCGGACACATGGGACAAAACGCCACTATTCAGCGAATAAAAAAACCACTATTGGTGGCCAGGAATGAACTCTGACATTGTCAGGTACGTGAAATCCTGCGCCCAGTGCCAACGGGTAGCACCCAAGCACTTGACACCCCCAGTACCTATGGGGCAAATGCCAATAGTAGGGACTCCATTTGAACGGGTTGCTGTCGACATTATTGGTCCTCTGGAAAAGACCAAAAGAAGGAACAGGTTCATCCTGACCTTAGTTGAAACTTGCACTATGTGGGCCGAAGCCGTACCGCTACCATGCACTAATTCCAAGCATGTCGCAGAAGCCCTTGTGCAAATTTTTACACGGTTGGGATTCCCTCAACAAGTTTTGACGGACAATGGATCCCAATTCCGTAGCCTGTTAATGGAGGAGATCTTTAAGATCTTGAGGGCCAAACATATCCACACAAGTCCCTACCATCCGGCCGGAAATGGGCTTGTGGAACGTTTTAACGGTACCCTCACCATGATGTTACGTAAGCTGGGTCAGGAGAAACCGGAAGACTGGGACCAATATATATCGGCTGCCTTATTCGCCTACCGAGAGGTACCCCAAGCGTCTACGGGTTTTGCGCCAGCTACACTTTTATTTGGCAGACCTATTAAGGGGCCACTAGAAGCCTTACTTCGGTCCCTGACAGACCAGAAGGCTGACGAGACGAGACAGTCGTCTCTGCAAGCAAGTATGTATCTGAGCTTAAGGAAAGGCTAAAGCTAGGATGGGATCTAGCTACTACCAACCTTAAGAAAGCCCGCGCTAAAATTACTAAAAGATACAACAAAGCTGCAAAAGAGAGAGAACTACAACCAGGGGAGAAAGTCCTATTGCTACTTCCAACCGGAAGCAATAAACTTCGCATCGGATGGCAAGGACCGTTTACCGTCCTTAAAAAGATCTCACGTACCAACTACAAGATCTCCATCAAAGGAAAGGAGAAGGTCTTCCACATAAATCTGCTAAAGAAATATTTGGAAAGACCGGTGCCATCCTCCGAGCATCTCCTGGCTGTCGCCATAGCAACGGAAGACGAGGAAGATGATGATGGTTGCATGGAGTATCCACTGCAACCCACAGAATCCTTTAAAGATGTCAAGTTCGGCGACAATCTCTCACCAGAACAACAAACAGAAACTAGGGCTCTACTAAAACAGTACAGTGCAGTTTTAACGGATGTACCTGGTCGAACAAATCTCATTGAATTTGATATGAAATTAACAAACGAGACCCCTGTTCAAACCAGAGTTTACCCCATCCCGTACGCTAAAGCTGATGCACTTCGCGGAGAAATAGACAAGCTGCGTCAGGCAGGAATTATCAGTGAGTCTACATCTCCTTACAGCTCGAGCGTAGTGCTGTTGCAGAAGCCCAATAAGGAAGTTCGGCTGTGCATTGATTACAGGTTGCTAAACGCTGTAACGGAATTCCAGCCCGAACCTCTCCAAACTGTTTCTGAGTTGTTCACCAAGCTCAGCAAAGCTAAGATCTTCTCCAAGATTGACCTCAGCAAAGGTTATTATCAAATACCAGTCAAGGAGGAAATTAAACCTTTGTTAGCTTTCAGCACTAGTGAAGGACATTACACATTTAACGTGATGCCGTTCGGTTTGCATAACGCACCAGGAGTGTTCACCAGGATGATGAGGAAGCTTCTACAACCTTTGCAAAGTCCCCATATCCATAATTTCATGGATGACATCTTAATTGCATCGGAAACCTATGAAGAACATATTGCTACGGTTGCTATGCTCCTCAGGAGACTACAGGAAACGGGTCTCACAGCCAGACCTAGCAAATGTCTCATCGGGTTTGAACAGTTAGACTTCCTGGGGCACACTATTTCTCACGGATGCAGTTGGCCTATTAAGAAGAACGTGGAGAAAATAGTGGCAGCAAAAAGACCCCGAACGAAGAAAGACGTACGTTCCTTCATATCGCTATGTGCATACTATCAGAAGTACATCCAGAACTTCAACGGACTGACGGCACCTCTGACTGACCTCACAAAGAAAGGTTGTCCTGATAAGGTCATATGGGATCAAAAGTGCGAACACGCGTATAGCACTTTGAAAGGACAGTTGTCTGCATACCCCATCTTGAGGTTGCCTGACCTCAAGAAACCTTTTGTACTGAGAGTCGACGCGTCAGGTCAGGGCATCGGGTCAACACTGCTTCAAGCCGATGACAGTGACCTGAACATGCTATTTCCAGTTGCCTATGGCAGTCGGAAATTAAATAAAGCGGAACGGAACTACAGCGTAGTTGAAAGGGAATGTCTTGCTCTGATTGACGGTATCAGACGCCATCATGAGTTTCTTTATGGTACATCTTTCACGGTGCAAACAGACCACGCTCCTTTAGCATTTCTTGGTGCCAATAAAGAATTTAACGCAAGGATCATGCGTTGGGCGCTCCTTCTAAGCGTCTATTCTTTCAAAGTGGAATATATTCCGGCAAGACAGAATGTCGGGGCTGATTTTCTGAGTAGAAACTGGTCTACAGAGGAAGAAGAGCAAACTGAAGATACCACTCATCCTAAAATCACCAATCAGGTCACCTCCATTGTCAAAAATGAAAACATGAAAAATGGTTTCATGTCTAAAAGTGGGGACGATTGTGACGTACGTCTAGTTTGACAAGTGAATTTTCCCTGATATGATGGATGATTTAAAGGGACTTTTAGCTTTTCATAACATTAGAACCCCTGAACATTTGTTGTAACTTTTCGTTTGCCAGAACGCATTCCACCGGGACTCATGTAGGATACAGCGACGAGATCAAAGAGACAGACCGAGGGATCTTAGGGGAGACTATCGGCGCTATCAAAGACAGTAGTTTTCCCTGATACGAGACGCAGTTGCTTGCCGCTAATTTCGCGTCTCGGTGTCAATCGAGGAACCGAGCGAACGGGGGAAAGCGAAACGGGCAGCAGCGAGCGGATACGAAGACCAGGGGGCGGCTTCTTCTCTTGATTTGGCGGTCAGATCCCCAAAAGTTCGTGAGATCAAATAAGTTGTCAAGTTTATCATGTCCCACTCAACTTACATTCCATTTTAGCTAAATAGACCATGTAGAACTAGACACGTTATCACTCGCTGGCCAGACCTTTACAGAAGCACTAGCTTTATTGAAATCTTGTTATAGATTTTCCCCTGGATTTTATATATATTTGCAGTGATTTCTAATTCTGTGCAAAGCGGTAAAATATATATTGTGTAAAGTGATCAGTGGTCTAGTTCAGTCATTCTATTTAAAGGGATTCTGTGTTAATTTAAATCTATTTAATTAAACCATCTCAAGAGTTCCAGTTTTTAAATATAATGATCTATCTATTATATTATTTCAAAAGATAATAGATGCTTAAATTAACTTTTAAAGTCGCGAAGGAATTTATAATTAATAAATTCAGTTAAGTCCTAGTTTTATAGATGTGGGTTTTTAACCACTAGAACTCGCGCAGTGTTTATTAAATACATAATTAAATACTCGAGTGTATTATAGGCTTAACGGGAAATTCATCGCGCTTTAGAAGGTTATTTGTTTTCGGTATATTACATGTCTTTTTTTTCTTTCATACAGAGTGATCGTAACCTGTGCGATCCCAGCATTAAGAAAGCAATAAAGAAATCAATCTAAGCAAAGCAAAGCATAAACAGTGTGTAGAGTTCCCCTGACGCAGAACTTGTTGAGACTGTGTAAATTTTTAATCTTTGAGGCGATTCTATGTTTGGAATTCCGCTATCTAACTTATAGCAAAGAAAGCACACCCAAAGACAAATTTAACGCACCATCAAACAACTTAAGTCGTAACGGGAAGAAGAACACTGGCCCGAGCTTTGTTAGTTTACTGACACAGAGAGATAATTCATAATTTCCTGAACAGTGATGTGACTAGTTTTCTCACTGGACTTAAACCATACCTCACGGATAAAGTGTACCAGCACGCGTAAGAATTTTATTATCAGCGGCATAGTCAAATAGACCACACCATCCTCACCCCGGTATCAGAGACCGTGCCCTCCCATAGAAACTGTTATTAAGAAAAGAGACACAACTACAGATTCATTTTCCAGCGATTACGGGACCCTTTTATGTGCTGACCGCCTACCCGATAATCTGGGGCTAGAACTTGAACAAACACTCATACATTTAGTTGAGGTGTAACTGCTGTTGTGTTATTCTATGGAGTGCAAGATTTTTTCACAATCGGTAAGTGAGAGCAAGATGAGTGAAGGCCTTTGCTAGCGCGTGTATGAATGACAGGAAATTAATTCTTTTGTGTGACCATTTTGTTAACTTGCTTACCTGGTAACATATATCTTTTCTGTATACCCTACATTGTTCCTTTAAGTGGGATAGTTGATAATTTGTTAACTCTGTTTAAAACCACCTCCTTTCCATTTGCTTAGTAAAGGGAAGAACAGCTGGGAAGAACAGGTTTTTTTTTTTCTATCACTTATACCTAACTTGGTAACACCTCTTTCAGAGTAATTAACTTTACTGTTAGGTTAACGTACCCGTGTTCCTGATATTATCTATCTCTGGACTGGGTTTGTCTTTGTCTAATGAGCGGGAAGGGCTTAGTCGATACCAATCTTCTTCACCCCCTCCCAAACTTGTTATTTGCATTTGTGTACTTATGATAATTTATGTAATATCTGATATTTTTAGTAATTGATGTTTAAAGTGAATAAAATCACCTAAACTCATTTAGTTCTGTGTGTTGGATATACCCAAAGCCCAACATTTCCCCTATTCGTTTAATATAGTTTGTATCAACGTCGTGTGTGTGTTTGAAAACACCGAATCGGTGTGCGCGCAGATGCGAGTCTGGAAAACTGGCAAATAATTGTTTGACCAGGAGAGTGAAAGAGAAGATTGAGAGACACGATTTGTCGTAAATAAGTCTGTCTTTACTCTCCTCCAGCACGCTGTGAAGTAACTATTAAATCTCTACATTTTCTATCACTGAGCTTTCCATCATCATTTTCCACTCTAAAGCGGACCACTATTTCTACGACTCTTTTCTCTCAAAATAAATTTACGACAATATATATATATATATATATATATATATATATATATATATATATATATATATATATATAGATATATATATATATATATATATATATATATATATATATATAAATACAGAAAGGGAACTGTCTGAAAAAAAAAATTTAGTCGTAACCGATAGGCTGGACTAGAGTAGCTTCTCAAATCCAGGAACAGACTCTACCTTTTCACCAACTCACTAGTGAAAATCTATCTGTTTACCTTATCTCGCACTGAGTCATCACCTTTGTCAATTCTATTCAGACGGGACCTAACATTGTTCTTAATCACCTATCCGAAATTTACGACAATTAGTCTGATCAAGTTAACTTTTTATATGACCCGCCGCCTTTTGTGAAGATGGATATTTTATCGTTTAGCTCGTTCAAGCATCCAGCTGATTTATTTCAGCGGAATTCTTCTGATTATTACTATTATTATTGGCTCTTTAGATGTAGATATAACTATATATATATATATATATATAAAATATTATATATATATATAATATATATATATATATATATATATATATATATATATATATATATATATATATATATATATATATTTTAAAGTCAGGATTCAAACGTGTTACTTCTCTCTATAATAATTCAACTAAGAATGTGTAAAAAAAAAAAAGGTAAAGGATCCCGTTACACGCCCATTGAGGCATATTGGGAATAATGTGTTAGGCCTATATTTTCTTGACCATCGGCACACTAGGGGTGATGTGGTCAACATCAAGCCGGCCGCCTTAACCTTCCCAGAGTTACTCTGGTACCCAATT
This sequence comes from Oreohelix idahoensis, assembly GCA_024509875.1. Taxonomy (NCBI): domain Eukaryota; kingdom Metazoa; phylum Mollusca; class Gastropoda; order Stylommatophora; family Oreohelicidae; genus Oreohelix; species Oreohelix idahoensis. Next base: position 87,867 of record JAMPIV010010199.1, read on the forward strand.
GGGGCTGGGTCGGCCCAGGAGCCATTTGTGGCCTTAAAAAATCCCACTTCATCTGGGGATCGAACCATAGACCACCGAGCTAGGAAGCCAGTGCATTAACCACTATGCTACCGCGGCTCCCAAGAATGTGTAAAATAACATACAAAACTTTTATAATCAATTATTCTTCAACAGTTTAAAATAAATATGAATGGTAGTTCAAATTTGGTGACCGTTTTGTCTTCATGGAGACTTGGTAAGAGAATGTTAATGTTTTTTGCTGTTGCCTTTTAGTAAGGACTTAGCTTCAAATCGATGACTACTGCTGCTGTTGTTACGTCGTCTTTTTTTTATAAGGGCACTTCTCTAGAAACTTCCAGGGATAGCCACTCCTAAGGTCAAGGTAGATATCTTCACAACTCGCCCAATGTACTTGTTTAGTGTCGAACCCCAACTCTTGAATCACAAAACTGGTAGCGCAGACTCGTATCATAACTGGTCTTGTACAACGAACTTTATAGGAAATTTAAAAAAGAACAAATGCCTCTGCTAAGTACATAGCGGTCGGGAGATTAAACAGGCGCCTTTTTCCGCTGTCCATACACCAGTTTTTGCCTCTCAGAAAGTTTACTCTCCCTGAGCATATACAGCTTAACTCAGGGAATATGAGGAGAGATCACAATTATTCTTTTGATTAATTTAATGAACAGCGCGAGTGCGATGGCTTGTGCCTGGATGAACATGATTAAGTTGCATATATCTCATAAAATGTTAATACACACTTTGCGCAGGTGATGTAATCATCACTCACTCACTGCTCTATTCGGAGTCTGGAGTTACCTCTGCTTTTAATTATCTGTACCAAGGAGCATGAAGCAATCACAAGTGCTTGCCGTAGTGGTTTATCATTATAATATTTTCATATGCTGAGGTTGCCAGCCTCGTATGACTTATATAACCACTAGCAAGTACAAACATGTCAAATCCACATTGTAAAATGTTGATTACAACACATCCCAAAATGGTGGGATCTGCAATCGCCTGGTTAGCTGAATGGACACAGAACTTACACTAGATGCTTCGAACACTTAGTCTGGGGTAGTTTTAGAATCCCTCTTATGACGGATGCTCCAATTCCTAGGTTTACAGTCTTAGTATTTTTAAAATGCGGTTTTCTTTTAAGTTTCAAAGATGCCAAAAATACTCGGTCTTGTCCTTTTAATTTGGAATTCTGTCCGATTCTTCTTTGGCTCCTGGGAGTAGTTACTTTGACGCATTGCAATGCAGTGTGTTTCAGCCTCAAAGTGTTTTATATTCTCAATTCTCGTTCCTTTACCGCAATATGTTGACGGGTATGCTGCCTCTGTTTTACGAATGGCGATTATAAAGAGAATTTGTTTATGACTTCCTCTTTTTTTTTTTAAATTGTTCTATATTTTCTTAACAGTTGCTGCTTATCTCTCTTTTGATGTTTTTCTTCTTATATAATGTGTCTTCTTTTTTTTAGTCTTCATCGTGATAATCAACATTTGTTCTTTAACCCCTACATAGTGTTCTTCAAAACATTATACGTGAACGATATCTACCTGTTAAATTCTTCACTTTACATCTTCTTCTTCGATGTTAGCCTCAAAAGGTATAGAAATCTGTCTCTTGAGTGACACCATATAAATCTGAGTGATACTATAGAAATCTTAGTGATAATATAGAAATCTGAGTGACGATATAGAAATCTGGGTGACACTATAGAAATCTGAGCGGCACTATCGAAATATGAGTGACGCTATATAATTCTGGGTGACACTTCAGAAATCTGAGCGGCACTATCGAAATCTGAGTGACGGTATAGAAATCTGAGTGACACTACAGAAATCTGAGTGACACTACAGAAATCTGAGTGACGCTATAGAAATCTGAGTGAACTACAGAAATATGTCTGGTGAGTGACACTACAGAAATATGTCTGGGGAGTGACACTATAGAAATACGTCTGGTGAGTGACACTATAGAAATATTTCTTGTGTGTGACAGTATAGAAATACGTCTGGTAAGTGATATTATATAAATATATCTTGTGAGTGACACTATAGAAATATGTGTCTGGTGAGTGACACTATACAAATCAGAGTGACATTATAGACATATGTCTGGTGAGTGACATTATATAAATCTGTCTGGTGAGTGACTGGTGAGGATTGTTTCATATTTACAGGCATTTGGATTTGTCGACGATCAGAATGACTGTATCATGGAAACACCTCAAACGAATAGAGATATATCTCATCGACCGATGTCGATGATTGTTGCAATTGTGTAGATATAATGTAAACATAATTTTATGCTTTTTATATGCACTGGGATGCCAAAAAATGGGTGTGCCCAGCTTTATTGCGATATTAGCTTTACTGCGGTGGTCCATGAACCGGCAATATCTCCGAGGTATGCCTGTAGTTATATTTTAAAAAATTAAAATGAATATTTTTTGAGTTACTGTTTAAGAAGATGATATGAAAACTCTTTACAGAGCGATACAACAGGAAGCAATCTGATCATCAGAAGTAGTCCCCCCCATCCGACAAGTGTTTCGGCCCAATTACTCCTTTACACTCTAAGGGGGGCGGGCCCACTTGGGTCATGACTCCCAAGCGTCTCAGCTTCCTGTTGTCTTGTATCGAAAATGAACCCATTTCACTTATGGTAGCAACTTTTAAATCCACAACGCCAGCCGTGGAGGCAATTGTGAAAGTAACAAAGAGAAGACAAATTATTCCGTTCGTTCCGTCGCCCTTCACAACTAAGGACACTGTTACGGTATATGCTATTAACGCCGTCTGCTAAAGGTTAGCAGACGTGCAATCGTAAAGGTTAAGACATTTAATATATTGCGATAGATGTTTCAATTATTGAACGCTCCATTCACGATCGATTATGACGTGTCTAGCGTTGTTTAGGACACAGTCGGTAACTAGGAGACGCTACCCCTTTGTTACTTGACCGCCAAGCTGAATAGCTGCGTTTTTCTAACCTTCCAATTCAATGGCATGATATAGCCATTTATATGTGCATTTTTGATGGACCAGGGTCAGTCCTAGAACTCTATATGAGAGGAAAATTTATGGAGGTTAGTATTTAACTAGAATCCTCAGAAGGAGGAGAATAATCGTCAAATTCGTATGAAATATTCAGACTCGCAGTCTCACTGTCGGCAGGTAGCCATGTCTAGCTGCGCGTGCATATAGCTGTGATGTTCTGACGACAATACTGCATTGTATCCTTAAACGAACATTGACACGTAAACCAGCAGTCTACGTTATTGATTAATTTATGCATGACTTATAAGGACTTATGTTCTGTTCCTATTTGAAATGATCATCCTGTGTGTACATGTGATTAAATATTACGGACTCAATCTGAAGGCATTAATTACTTCATTAATGTTGCTGAGTTCAAGTTACATGAACTACTTCTTCATACCATGCTACTGAGTTGTATGAACACCTTCACCCTAATTCGCGTAATACTAAACAAAGCACGATTAACAAGAGATCACTAAAGTAGCCATACTCAGTGCATGATCTTCAACCGGCAAATAACTCAGCAACAAAGTGGTGGCCAGTATGATTCATACCAAACTTGTCATCCATCACGGCTGTATTGTCTTCATTGTTAAAAAAAGACATGCCGGTGAAGGTGACATGGACTGGTACATGTAATGAAACTTTCAACAAAATTATAAATTTGTTCTCGCATGAACCAATTTTAAGACTTCCCGATGCTTCCAAAAGATTTTTCTTACGAACAGATGCTAGTAACTACGGCATTGGTGCATGCCTGCTCCAGAACCATGATGGCATTCTACATCCTACCTTATATATTTCAAGAAAGCTAAAGCCGGCAGAAACAAAGTATTCCACAGTGGACAAGGAACTTTTATCAGTGATATGGGCAATAACTAAACTTGAAAAGTTCATACCTGTTGCGCCCTTCACCATACAGACGGACCAACGTGCTGTAGCATCTTTGCGTCGATCTAACCACAAGAGCCAAAAACTCGCCAGATATGCAATCATCCTACAGCCATTTGAATTCTCCATTGAACATATTCCTGGCACTGAAAACATTGTGGCGGATGCGTTGTCACGTAATCCTATTGACGACGAATAATCAACATTGACATTCCTAAAATACGTCAATCATCACTACATTGAACACTATATGCATCACAGAATTGAACTAAAGACAATCAAGGTATACATATTGACATTGAAACTTCGTCTAACGTCCATACACGATATATGAATATTCGTTGAACAATCATGGAACAATATCTGACGACAAGTCGAACTTATTATCCTATGTGCACTTAATTCTTGGATGCTGGGATAAATGACATTTCTTTCCAACGTAAACGTTTGAACATTTTTGCCTAAAAGAATTCATCAGGATCAAGACTACGGATGGATCATCATATCCTATACTAATTAATTAGTTAACTTAACTTCTTAATTGAATTATTATCAATAAAATGAAAATGAGAAATGTGAAAGAAATTATGAAAATAATATTTTTTTTAATGTACCTATACGTTATTTAGTTAGTTAAATTAGATAGTTATTATTCACTAACACTTAACACACACAATAAGTTAAACTTATATTCGAATTTCTTTCTATTTCTTCTCACTTATTTTGTCTTTTCTTCTCTCATAACATCGCGTTATATTAGAATCTTAATAATTTAACTCTTAGTTTAATTAATTAATTTAATTTTAATTAGTCAAATTAATTCCTATATGACATACTAATACGACAGACCTTACTTTAATTTAATTCTATCATTCACTATTAACATTGGACATTTTATTTAGTTGATATAATAATATGTATAATATTGATATATAATATGATTAATGTTAGATGACTATGACAAATAGTTAGTTGACATGACCGCAACACGGTTCTACTCAGAACATCGTCGGCCATATGTCACAATTGTGTTAAATTTTTTTTGAAAAATTGTTAAGTCGGATAGATCTTGAAAAAAAATCTATCGATTTTTTTTTCCCCGGTGTACAGGGAATTGTTACGGTATATGCTATTAACGCCGTCTGCTAAAGGTTAGCAGACGTGCAATCGTAAAGGTTAAGACATTTAATATATTGCGATAGATGTTTCAATTATTGAACGCTCCATACACGATCGATTATGACGTGTCTAGCGTTGTTTAGGACACAGTCGGTAACTAGGAGACGCTACCCCTTTGTTACTTGACCGCCAAGCTGAATAGCTGCGTTTTTCTAACCTTCCAATTCAATGGCATGATATAGCCATTTATATGTGCATTTTTGATGGACCAGGGTCAGTCCTAGAACTCTATATGAGAGGAAAATTTATGGAGGTTAGTATTTAACTAGAATCCTCAGAAGGAGGAGAATAATCGTCAAATTCGTATGAAATATTCAGACTCGCAGTCTCACTGTCGGCAGGTAGCCATGTCTAGCTGCGCGTGCATATAGCTGTGATGTTCTGACGACAATACTGCATTGTATCCTTAAACGGACATTGACACGTAAACCAGCAGTCTACGTTATTGATTAATTTATGCATGACTTATAATGACTTATGTTCTGTTCCTATTTGAAATGATCATCCTGTGTGTACATGTGATTAAATATTACGGACTCAATCTGAAGGCATTAATTACTTCATTAATGTTGCTGAGTTCAAGTTACATGAACTACTTCTTCATAACATGCTACTGAGTTGTATGAACACCTTCACCCTAATTCGCGTAATACTAAACAAAGCACGATTAACAAGAGATCACTAAAGTAACCATACTCAGTGCATGATCTTCAACCGGCAAATAACTCAGCAACAGACACACACTGAGACATTAGCGCGCAGCCGACAAGCTGCGCGCCGCAAGCTACTGATATTCTGTACCTGATACTCCCTATAGTATACATCGCCTGTTGCCCCAGAGTCGCAGCTCTTTAATAGTTTAATAAAACTATCAAGTTGTCACATTTTTACAAAATTCTTATTTTCTTTTTAAATTGTCTAAAAATATATGTAAATAAGGGGGGAGCCTTATCATTCTGATGTATCGCCACTGCCTTGGACAATTCCTAGATCCGCCAGTGTACATAACAAAGTAGTCAAACTAAAAAAAAATAACATTATAAGTAATGTAGGATAGTCACGTGTACTTTCAAGGGCATTCTCTCCAACAGAGAAAGAAATAATAGGACTACTTCTCCCTCGGGCGATGCCATAAGAGGCGTCTAAAATAACGTTGTGCCTGGGGCTAGCAAACTCGTCAAGTAAAACTAATAGCTACAAACACTTCTCGATGCAGTAGATCTCCTATGATTTGATGCCGTTTTTTTTTTTTGTTTTTTTTAAGAACACAGGATGTAATGGTGGTTTTATGCTCCAGGTGGAGCATAGTGTGACTGGGGTCAGTTCAGTTAATTGTGTTGTGCACAGGTAAATATTTTGAAGTGAGCTAACTCTTGTACGTTCTGGTTCGAGTCGTTACAAGCCCGTCCGCCAAAGATGGAAATTCTTGACCTTAGTTTATTCTTCTTCCCAGTATTCGTTCCTACCCTTTTAGGTTTAGTGAAAAGCCAAACCTCGTATAATGATTTGTCAAATAATCCAACTGTAATGTTCCAAAGAAAACTCAGCAATTGTAGAAAAATAAAATATACAGGGTGTTTATAAAGTCGCTGTGCAGTGAATTTGAAAAATATTTTAGAAATTACGTGACGAATGATGCAAATTTACGTCATGATATTCTGTGTTCCAATGCTGTGTTCCACAATCCCGTGTGCAGCATTACAAAACGAGCCCCAATTGAAAACCACATTTCTGGTGACGTAGTCTCGCCCGGGCGTAAATTTCACTGCATAGCGACTTTATAAACACCCTGTAGTTTATTAACGTTATTAGAACAGCAATGTTATTGACACAATGGTGAAGTACGTGTTTCTTACGTTTACACAAAGTAGTGAGTATCCAAAATGTGAAAGGGTATGTCCAACATGAAAAAAGTATCCAACAGAAGAAAAAATATAAACTGGTCTTGATAATCTCGAAGACGCAGTTCACCTAACACTATCTGTAAAATCCTCTAATCTAATATCATGGAATCATTGGAATTATAAATCCTGGAATCATTCTCTTTCTCGCATTTCTCTCCTATTTATACAGCCCACACTTTTTTCCCGCCAATTTTTACACGATGCTTTCTTTTTCACACGGTACAAAACATCTACATTTGCACACGTTTCCTCAGCTTTTCGACTTTTTCCACACGTCTCTCACTCTAACAACGGGGGAAAAAAACCCAGATTAGCAACTTCTCACAAAACTTTCCATTCAAAAACATGCATTTACTATTTTGTTGTTCTAAGACAGCTTCTCTCAAAGCCGTGAACTTTTCATGATATTGTTTTTTGTGCACAAATGTCTTAACTGCTTTTAACGTTGTTATTCTCATTATATGTGGTTTTTAACACGTATTAATGGTAGTGTATGCCAAGCGGTCACAATAGAAAGAAATTATATGATGAATGTAGGATATGTTTGAAGTTTATATTAGCCGTTTTTTTTTCGTTTTTTTTTAATTCAGCTGTCTGTGTGAAGATAAGGTGTTGAGTACTTTTATTTGCTCGGAAGCCACATTGAACTTCAACCAGAGACTCCGGCGCATAAATGAGCCACATACTGGTTGAAGTCCATTGTGGCTTCCGAGCAAATAGAAGTACTCAAGACCTTATCTTCACACTCAGACAGCTGAATGAAAAGGCCCTCGAGTAGAAAGCTGAGATGCACCTTTCTTTCTTGGATCTGGAAAACGCGTTTGACTAGGTCTCCTGAAAATAAACTTTGGGACTGCTTAGGAAAGAAAAAAATTCAGTACCTCTGATCCATGCTATACAGAACTTGTACAAGTCTTGCAAAAACTATGTGTGGATAGCAAACCATAAGTCAGATGAATTCAGGACCACCACTGGTGTAAGACAGGGTGATATCCTGTCACCTTATCTTTTCTTACTCCTCATGGACAATGTGATCAAAGCATGTAAAGAAAGGACAAGAAAGTATTCAATGGGGTACTGGAAGATGAGACAGGTCTGTATTTCAGAGCTGGTATTTGCCGAAGATGTTGACCTTATTGCTAAATAATAGGCACATCTTCAATCCAACCTGCAAGTTCGGAAGAAAGAGCTGGAGAAGAGAGGGATGGTCATCAGCAGCTGCAAAACAAAAACCATGGTGATTTCACGAGAGGGAAGAATACATCAGATTAAGATGGGAGAACAAGTCTTGGAGCAAGTCAACCACTTTTAATACCTTGGAGCTGTCATAAACTTGAAGGGAGGCATCAAACAAGAGTTGGCTACTCGAAGAGCAGCAGCTGGAGCACTTTTTTAGGACATAAATCAAGTATTCCTCAGTGTGGCGTTATCAATGGTAAGTTCATTAAATTAGCCAAGTAAGTGTCTAGCAGGTGAAACGCCAACAGTAAATCATCAAATAAATGCTCCAGTGACAGATACGATACAGACTTTATTGTCAATACATTACTCCAATATAATAGATGTTCATCAAGTTAACACACTTTAATAGTGTCCACACGTAGGACCTTTGCAGTCAATATATCATTCAAGAAGCGAACTGTTTGTCCGTCTTGCGTCAGCACGGAAGTCGTCTAACACAACATTATTGAACTCATGAATGAATCAAGTAGAGCTCCAGAATATACTGCCTTTCAATAAATATTTCATCTAGCAATAACACACATTGCTAATTCCTCATGAAGTAGAATCATACAGCAGACATAGAATATAATCCCAAAAACTACACATCCCACTTAGCCATTCCGGCTGAATACACTGCCCTGTAAGTTGTGTCCCCTTTCTATCACTCACTCACTGTCAAACATCACCCGACAGTTTCGCCCCATTCACTACCTACATTCTTCCCACGGACTTACCCTAAATCACACATCACAACCAAACATACACACACCCTCAACTCAGTTCACAAACTATTCCCGTGACACTCTAGACACTCTAGTTAAACACCGCAGTATAGAGCAGTACTACATATATATACAACTACAGGTATCATGAAATTCATCGTAAAGATTGGAGTAATGAAACAGTACGAACAAAACGATATGTGACAAATAGTGGGAGCAAAGAAAAGTAAATAATGAAAGAAAAACCAAATGCTATGAAAAAAAAAGTAATCGCTACCACTAGACATTGACAAGACAAAGACGCAAACAACATTAATATATGTATCAACTAAATGATAGTAAGATGAGAGCAGCAGGATACAAACAATAATTCTAGAAGAACTAAATATAAAAACAGTCAACAACCACGAACTACAATCAAGAACATGACATCACAAATAAGATAGAAAATTGGATATAATAAATTCGAAGTGAGCGCTATAATACACAGCACTTTTCGCTGGGCTCACTTAAAAGAATTATATGCTGGGCCTTACAGACTCTTTGATTTGGGACCGTCCTGAGGGAGGTATTCTAAAAATCACTAGAAAATACACACAAAAAAACCAAAAAAATATAGAAACATATAACCTATATATACATAAAAAGGAGCTGAACCATGTAAAATACAGGAAGACTTATGCCACAAAACATTAAACCACTTATCTTATTTATGTCCTCCTCCTGGACCAACGCATCCTAGTGGCAATACACTATGGTGGCTCCTTTCTTTGCTGTCTCTGTTGTAGATTGCACTTCTAGCTAAGGCACTATTGCTTGAAGACTGTGGGACATTTCCACTGCTTGCCGAGTAGGAACTTGAAATGTTGAGAATACACTTTTAATGCAGTTTTTCATACAGTCCTTGAAACACAATGTCACTATGTTCTGCAATCTGACTCGATATATGACATCAACGATGCGTTTACGTATTTGGTATGCCAAACTAGTAGACGCACGAAAAATGTTTCTTTCAGTCTGTTGCACTACTGTGTTGAAGTCGATGCTTTGCAGGCGTTGCACACTGTTGGTACCTTCATGTGTGCACTCTAAAAGCTGTAGCAGATATATTAGTATTTGAAATTGATAGATATTGAGGCCATCAAGGTTAACAAGCCAAAAAATTCCATCATCAGCTAGATTTGTTGGAATCAGTGTAGACATAAATGCTGATTGAATGCTGTATTTTTAATTATAGTAGTTCATTTTCTCTGGCTAGGCATGTACAACAGAGCTGTGGCGGTGCCGCTAAAACTGAGCTGTAGTTGTTGTGTTGTCTACATCAAGACCTCCGGCTTCGCCTTCCAATTAAACTGTGGCGTTAATCAATGGTATGTTCATTAAATTAGCCAAGTAAGTGTCTAGCAGGTGTAACGCCAACAGTAAATCATCAAATAAATGCTCCAGTGACAGATACGATACAGACTTTATTGTCGATACTTTAGTCCAATATAAAAGGTGTTTCATCAAGTTAACACACTTGAATAGTGTCCACACATAGGACCTATGCAGTCAATATATAATTCAAGAAGCGAACTGTGTGTCCGGCTTGCGTCAGCACGGAAGTCGTCTAAAACACAACATCATTGAACTGATGAATGACTCAAGTAGAGCTCCAGAATATACTGCCTTTCAATAAATATTTCATCTAGCAATCACACACATTGCTAATTCCTCATGAAGTAGAATCATACAGCAGACATAGAATATAATCCCAAAAACTATACATCCACACTTAGCCATTCCGGCTGAATACACTGCTCTGGAAGTTGTGTCCCATTTCTCTCACTCACTCACTGCCAAACGTCACCCGACAGTTTCCCCCCTTTCACGACCTACATTCTTCCCACGGACTTCCCTTAAATCACACACTCACAAACAAACATACATACACCCTCAACTCAGTTCACAATCTATTCCCGTGACACTCTAGTTGAACACCCGCAGCGTTTCAAAATAAGGAAAACATTGAGGTGCACAAAAAGACGTGTAAACATCTCAGCAAAAGAGAAGTTGGCAAGACGACGAAGATGGCTGTATACTGCTTCACTTATGTCCCAGTCTTTACGTGTGGATGCGTGTCATGATGTGCATTGACTACAACCCACAGAAGCCAGATCCGAACCTCAGAAATGAGGTATCTGAGGAAGGTGGTTGAAATAACACGAAGAGACATGGTCCACAACCTGACGATACATCATGGCCTACAAACCCAGTCCCTGCCGACCCAAGTAGAACAGTCTCAACTACGATGGTTTGGCTATATCTGTAGAATGAGAGAAGATCGGCTACCACGACAAGTATGGGAAAACACTTTAAACAAATAAAGAGGGGAAACCCGCGGCCTTTACACTGTAAATAAACAAATATTACAGACACAAAGATATGTTTCAGGCATTCGTAAGAAATAAAGAAGTAGAAAACTAGACAACATAAAAACAACAGAAGTGAGTGGCTTACCGGAGAACCGAACCCAGGATCATCTGAACGGTAACACCGCCTAGCTACAGAAGCATATCACACTATCCTCCTTGCCAACAAGATACGATAAAAATGAAACTTCGTAGACAAGGATCATTAGCGCGATTTTCCACACGCAAACACCGGATGTGTACCTAGGGCGATCCACCTTAATTAATGACGCAATCACTCTTCTGCGGCGCCCCCATGTTATACAGTATAGGTCAGATTACACAAGACACACCCAGTTGTCAGATAGGATAGTTATGGTTCTCTCTCTGGCGCACCTCTACACTCCAGGGTAGAAAAGGAACGATTAAGTAAGTTTTTTTTTTTAAGTCACGTTCATTTATGCAGTATTTTTTACTTTAAATTCAAAAGCACCAATACCTAACGGCAATTTTACTTATTCAAAAGTATTTTTAAAAACTACTGAACATCCCCCACAGTACACGAACTACGTAGCAGCAGCGAGGATCCCAATGTGTGTGTACGGGATCCCACATTTTTATAATTATTTTTGTGCACACCGTCATTTGCGCACTTTTCTTTGTCGAGTGTTATTATCTTCGGGAAAGTACATATAAGGGAAACAATACAATTAATGTCTAACTTTCAACCACAGTTGCTGTCGTGAGAAATTCTAATCCCCATATATAAATTATCAGGTAAATGTAAAGCCTAACACATAAATTCAATAAAAGGAAAGAAGAATGGTAAAGAACAGTGCTGTCACAATGACGGTACTCGAGATCCCCTTTTTATGCTTCGTCTGCATATTCTCACGCTTTCACGTTGATAGTAAAGCCTACTACATCAATACACGCTTTCTACAATAATACGTGTACTGCATTTCTAAGAAAAACCTTGAGCTAGGCACCCTGCGTAATGACCTAAATTAAAACATCCATTAATTTCATTTTATACACGGCGTGATGAAAAAAACAGAATGAACTTAGATAGAGAGAAGGGAGGGCTGAAAGCAGGAACGCATGCAACACTAAACACGCGTCTCGCGATATACAATTAATGCCACACACCCCAAGCGAAAGGCCAGAAGCAATACTTTTTTTTCAGATAGACAGTGATAAAAAACACTACCCATACGAGAGTTAGGTTTAAAAACTAAAAAAAACGCTTATTAGGAAACATGACATTCTACTGTTTTATGTCTAAAATCCTGACATTAGTCTGACAGTACAGCGGGACAAGTGGCGGTTCTAAACATAAAAAATAAAAAAACAAATACACGACTATCCTACAAAATACATATTTTGAACGCAGCCACTTAGCTCCCTTAAATTTGTATATTTGGGTTCCTTAGGACTTGCTGACAAAGAATATGTTAAACGTTACGCAAATAGTCTAGGAATTAACAAATTATAGCCAAAAGAAAAAGTGAGGGATGTCAGACAACACCAAAATCAGAATCGCTCAGTGGCAGATTTTAAAACCACCATTGTACAGGAAATAGATCCCCATGTTAAATCCTATTTGATTGGAGCGCAGTAAATGTAAGGCGAAACACGATTAGTCGGGCTATAAATACTGTTTTTTTGTTGGTAGGGAGACGAAAGGAAGGTACTTTTTTGAAAAGCTGTGTAAACATGGCACGATTGGTTAGACCCGCCAATATAGTCAATTAGAAGCGTCAGTTCAGCACATTTTCAAATAAACTTTCTAAAGCAACAGTGCGTTGAGATTCAGCTTATATTTTTATAAATAAAAGCCTGAGACAGCGGCAGGTCGGATTTTGTGCCATATTCATTGCCAGTCAACGTAATTGTGTATTATTTCCATGAATTGTGGTAAGCTTGAAATATTTGATATCTTTTTAATGAAAATTGTATGTAAATTGATAATTTATGTCTGTATATGTGTGTGGTTCAGTAGCGAACATGAGGCAAGGCATAAATATTGCTCCAACCTGAACAGAAAGTGTCGGAGAAAAGTAAAACTGCATGGAATTGCCAAACAGTACACTGACACCTATCTTATTGGCTAGAAAGAACTAATGCTGGAATTGCAGAGGCGTGGTAACCATTAGGGAGGAGTATACTGGTGTAAATTGTTTCAGATGAAGATAGCAGTTGGCCTACCGCTCTGAACTCAGTGTTTGTTATGTATTGTGTTCAGTCTGGAAATAGATTATAAATTAGTTCTGAAATAGGAGGTACAACCTTCTTGTTTCAGGGACCGTGGTCCTATGTTATTGAAGCAGCACCTGGTCTGAGCTTTGCTGAATCTAGAGGCTGACAGCATAATCCTGGGTCCAGATAGCGACCAGTGAGGTGTCTCCAGAACACAGGAAAAGATCGAGCAGAGGAGTCTTTTCCTGCCGCCATCACGGAAGATAAGCTTCTGTGGCCAGAGGAGCTCAACATTATGTGTCCCCTCTAAAATTGACAGTATAGTAAAACAGAGGGACAATACCTTGTTTAAATTGATAGGAACTGGGAACTTTTCCCCATACTATTTCCAAGATAAACAAACACTTGAAGTCATGATGACAAATAACAACATAGCTTGAAAAACAAAACCAGTATTACCTCATAGTACTACTACACAACTGACACACATAGGATAATACTAATAAAATATGTCACTACAAGGTTCATATTTATAAATTATGTACATATAAATTGTGATTACATTTGATTGTGATTCCTGGTTCACTGTGTAGTTGAATCAGGATATATATTAGTGAAAGTAATTAATACATATATATTTGAAACTTTACCAGTGACTCATTTAAGATAGTCTTATAGAGTGTTAAATGTGTGTGAGTGTCGCAGTGTTGTCAAGTGTGGTGGAATAAATTAAATTGTTTATCTGTCTGTTGTTGTTGTGACTTACACTTCATCATTTACATAACCCTAGACATTCAACGTAGTCATCACAATATTCCAGAATAATTCTGACTGAGGTATAAATGTGGTAGCAAGTAAGGTTATCTGTAAAACACTACACCTATTAGATACAGATACCTTCACAGCTGATCTCAGTCAATACACTAAGTCCCCTATAAGTATTTATATCATCCCACTTTACCACAGTTGCATCCCTTAGCGTTAGTGACAGAAAAAAGCTGGGGTTATATATATATATATATATATATATATATATATATATATATATAATATATATATATATATATATATATATATATATATATATATATATATATATATATATATATATATATATATATACTTTCTAGTTAAAAACTTATTAAAAATAATAGCTTCATCATTGTCCTTTACGCTCCTCACGGAGTTTGGAACCACTGCAGCAGCTAAATCCCTCGCAGAAAGAACTCGCCAAGAAGTCATAAGTTCTTGCATTGTTGGTTTATGTGTGTCGCATAGAGATTTATGATCAATAAATTTTCTATATTCTTTTCTTTTTCTACCCATGCCCTCTACTTTATTATCGCTCTTTTATCCTTTTCCTGTTTTTCGCATTCGTTCATTTGCGACTAAATATTACTTTCCCATTCAAACTTTCGCCTGTTTCAATTCTCATTTAGAAACGCACTTTATTACGTAAGATGTGAGGCTCTGGAGGTAGACGAATAACTGTGAATAGACGTTCTGGTCAGACATAGATTGCAGACATATCGTCTAGCATTTCCATCTGACACGAGTTTTCTTTGGCTAAGTTTCTCGGCGAAGTGTGGAAACTGCCATTCGCATCGTTCAGAAATGAGAGAGGTCGTCGTAGAAGGTGTAAAGACGCACGTTTGGCAGTTATGGGCAACGTCTAAGTTAATGGAAAGTGTTAAGAGAGAGAGAGAGAGAGAGAGAGAGAAAGAAGAGAGGGGGAGACAGGGGTTTTGGAAATAGCGCGTATCCTTTGTCTGTTTTCATATATCTACCCCGGAGTGGAAACTTGATTTCATTCAATCTCCAAGTTGTAGTAGACGTGATCGCTTCGTTCTAGATACTTATATTTATAAATGAAACTTTGAGTTTCGTTTTGATACCCGTAGTTCTGTTTGGATGTAACTTTATAATATTTAATAGTTGAGTGATTAAGTGTTAAATCGCCTATTATATTTCACCAGATAGATTTTTGTGCAGAGAAATTAATTTATAAGTCTGTTACATTCTCTGGTGACGTGTTTCAGTGGAAAGCAGAATAAATTATAATTTCTAGCTTAAACTCATGCCGCTATAAATAAATTTAATTTAACTGCTAAATACTCCGTCGAGAATATTTTAAAACTAACTTATCACTGCACTGATTCATCATTGAGTATTGAAGAAGTACGTATGTATTTCTAATTCATGATGATTGATTTTATGAATTATACCTTATTTCACGGGAGTTTTAAACGATAAGTCAGCTCTCCGCTTGCAGTTTGTAATGTAAGTTATAACCGAGTACATAGTATGTATAAGTATTTTATATATTGATTTTTCTTTATTTAGTGAAAACTGAGGTAGCCCAACTCTACCAGCGTTTTGCACGGAAAAAATATCTGTGAAGAACTAAAACATTTTTTCTAAAGACTTGGGTGTATAAAGTAAAACCTGTCTAGATTGCATTGGCATCCAGAACGATAGAGTACCCATTACATCTCCTTTTTTAAGATTTAATGAAGTAACGGGCCCATCGAGCCTGATTTAATTCTTCCAGAGAAAAACCTCAAGTACATTTCAGCCCTTGTGGCAAGCAAAATATTAATATCAGTAACCTTCCGACGGAGTTGGGACTAGTGGTGTGTGACCAAATAAAGTCCTATACTGAGAGAAGGCAGTTACCTGACATTCCTAATTACTAGAAACCTAAGCTATTGACACTGTGCTCGCTGTTAACGTTCGTGCCTGGACAATTTTAATGTGACAGAACCAGATATCCTAAAATAAGTATAACCAAGAAAACGTTCCCTGAAGTACTGAATACAACCCGTCTTTTTGGAACTGGGGTTCTCTTGGCCAAGACTACCATTGGAGAGTCTGTATGTGCATGTCCTAAAAAAATGTGTTTCCAGAAGTTGCTACCAAAGCTGTAAGTACGAATGAAAGCACGTGATCACGGCTGACTGAATAGAGTGAATGCAGGACTGAGTGATTCCTTTATTGTTTTATTTTGGCACCCATTTTGCTGTCTTCAATTTCTTTATGCAAGTTTGTTTTGTTGCTAACAATATTTTTCCTTAGGATAGATCAGAGTATCTAAGTTTGTTCATACCTTTAAAGGGAAATCTTAGACTAAATGATATGTATCTGTGACTCTTTGGGGCATTCACTTTTCTTCTAACAGGACTGTGGGCTATACATCGAGGGAAAGGATCATACCAATGGGTCTATCATTCTTGTAGCAATTCATTGACTATATGACTATTTGTATATGTTCGATGTAATTTTTATATGTTGTGATGGAAGTTTATTATGATAATTAAACTTCACATAAACTTATTCCAGTGTGTCGGTCAGTTCGTTCCCAATTATCTATATTTCAATTGTCATAGTTTCACGTCTGTGTGTCTATTGTAGTCACTTATGTGTGTGTGTATGGGAGATATATATATATATATATATATATATATATATATATATATATATATATATATATATATATATATATATATATATATATATATATATATATATATATATATATATATATACTACTATATATTATATTAGATTTGTCTCACTAATCTAACTCTGTTGTAGATGATAGGCTGACTGAGAGAAGCTTCTCGAGTGTCAGAGACAGAATCTACTATATTTCCTCCACCTTACTCGTGAAATTTATTTCTATTTTTATCACCTCCCACTGAGCTCTCACTTATTTCTATGTCGATTCAGAAGGGTCCAAACTAAGTCTTAATCACACATCACAAATCTACGACAATGTGGCAATTTGGTTTACATGATGAGGTTGCCAGCCTCATGTACAGCCTCATGTACAACCTCATGTACAGCCTCGTGTACAGCCTCATGTACAGCCTCATGTACAGCCTCATGTACAGCCTCGTGTACAGCCTCATGTACAGCCTCATGTACAGCCTCATGTACAACCTCATGTACAGCCTCATGTACAGCCTCATGTACAGCCTCATGTACAGCCTCGTGTACAGCCTCATGTACAGCCTCATGTACAGCCTCATGTACAGCCTCATGTTTATCGTCATGAGCGATATGCGTGTGGGAGCAGTAGATCTGTTCTTTGTATCTTCATAGACTCCCCCCCCCCCCTACCCCCCCGTTTTCACCCTCCCGGAAACCACACCGGCTTTGGTTTTGTTTTTTTTAACGACTATCTTCATTGCACACGGACAACGCCATCAGTGCTCTGATCTCCTCCCATTGATAACACAAGGATGGTCTCAGCGCAGTGTACGAACTCCGTAGCACTGGCGAGAATCCCAATGTGTGTACATAATGCACAGGAATCAAATGCCATGCTGAAACCGGATGTGTCGGGCCGAAAGGCGCAAATATCGCAGCTTTGCTGTAAACCGCGACACAACGTAACAAACTTCCTTCACAGGACGAACGCAGAAGAAGAAGACATAATTTTGTCGTGGGTAGGTTTCCTAATTTTTAAAATTATTTTAAAATTACCACACGGGAATCTTACATAAACCTCCATAAATAAAAATAAACACATCTTTGCTTTCAGCTGCCATCAAAGTAATATGGCATCCATATAACAAATTATTTTCTCAATCTCTTGCTTATTTTGTTTATTAGTTTTCAAGTAACTATTTTTATAAAAAAAACGTTTCATTGTGCTCTGCTGTGATCTGTTTATGTCACTGGTTTTTATTTTATTTTTTTTTTCCAAAATATTTTGTCTATTAAAGAAGTCATTATATATATTCTTGTTTTTAAAATGCGATTGATTGTTGTTGCACTGCCGTCTCTCACAACAAACATTTCCCTGTATTTTATTTTTAATATCGTGAATTAGATTCAATGTTGGAAAAAAATTGATTATTGTATTTGTTCATTTAATAAACAATAATTTGACTTATCAAAGCCATGCAACAGCTTTAGGATTGGTTTTATTTTATTTTATTATATTTATTTATTTTTATATGGGTTTTTTTTTTTTTTTTTTTTTTTTGAGATCGTCTTCAGCTGCTTTAATTTACAGGTCGTAAAAATAATATTTATATTTTATGTAATTTACTGTCATCTCACCTTGTTTTTTTTCTGCTCACGATCTGTCTGTTCTCATACAATCGTAGAATGTTCAAATACTTCATGAGTGCTGATTATAATCCAGCCTAATCTAATTATATATCAAATTATTATATAATATGTTATTTGATGACCTATTTTTTCAACAATATTTATTTCTTGATATTGCTTGAAGGTTGTAAATATATGCCGTTGTGTTTCTTTTATAACGGTGGATATTTTTAAAATTAACACATACGTGCATTTGATAAATAAATACACACATTAAACAAGATACCAGAAAGAATGGGCAGAATCGTGGACGGTCCAGAGTGCCTATTTCTCAACCCTTTGAAGATAAAGTTCATTCGTTCTTTCAGGTAAGTTCTTGTCCGTGCGTCCGTGAAAAAGGCTTTGTAGCCTTCAAATACCCAATTCTCTTTGCCCTTTGTCATTGAAATACATTGTGTGGGTGTGTGTGTGTGTGTGTGTTTTTTTTTTTTTTCCAACCATTGAAATACGCCAGTGGCGCACTAAGGAGGGACGAGGGGGCGGTCCGTCCCAGGTGACAGCCATAGGAGGTGACAATGAACACTAAAGTCATATGACTGTACTGTTTCAAAATCTACTTGCAAGCAGGATGGATTTTTCTGTATGGGTGGGGGGGGGGGGGGGGGGGGGGGGGGGGGGGGGGGGGGAGAAGAGAGAAGAGGCGGTTCCGAACAATTTAAGTATTTCCCAGTAATGCGTCTTATTTGTTTTCATGTACCGTATTGGCAATGTGTTCTGAGAAAGAAGTAATTACTGAAAGCGGGGATAGGGGGTTTACCTAAAGAAATGAGAGAAATTCCCGTTAACAGCTCCAAATATACGGTATTATTCAGCATTACATAATTTTACAGAAAATGTTAGACGACAGAGAAATTGAAACAAGATGCTAAAAGCCCCGCGCAGTGACTTACAAACTGTCACTACTCCTCAAACATTACAATATAACTATGGAAACTAAACGACATCTGATCAGTAGTATATTCTGACCAGTTGAAAAAAAAAACACACACACAAATAGTAATACGTCTTACAAGGAGAAGGACAAGAAAAACCTACGTTGCGGCCACAAGGCCTTCGTCAGGGACAGACAAACAAGAGACAGGAGGGAAAGAAAATGAGAATTAAGTAGAGAACATGAAACTATAAAATAAGAGAAAAAAACTCCCTTAATATTAAGTCCAGTCATATGTGAAGCAAGTTGGCTGCCACTAAACCGGAAAGAGGAAGTCGATAGTACATTAAAAATAAGAAATAATGAAAACAAGGATTGGAAAAGAGTGAGAAAAAAAAACAGTAATCAATAAATAATAAATAAAGTGAAAAAAAAAAAAGTATATAAAAAAATAAAAAATAAAAATATTAATAAATAAAAAAAATAATAATAATAATAAATAAATTTAAAACAAATAAACAAATAAATAAATAAAAATAAAAAATAAATAAAGAAATAAATAAATTAGAATAAAATAAAAAATTAATAAAGGAAAAAAAAATTAAAAAAAAAAACAAATTAAAATAAAATAAATAAACAACTTTAAAAAAAAAAAAGTTTTAATAATAATAATAATAAGTAAATAAATAAATAAATAAAATTATTAAATTAAAAAATTGGTTAAAAAAAAAAAAAGAGGTGATCGCATCAAAGTAGACAGTCATAAGACAACTGGGACTCGATAGAGAAAGGCGTCTCAGACAAAAGAATGTTGGGTATTCAAACCGTGTGGTTTGAAGCAACCCATAAGATGGATGAGGCGTTGTTCCTGGCGAAACCGACTGTTGGCGTCCGAGGAACAGGATCTGATGGCTGTCACCTGGATGTCAGTGGCACCGTGGTGGTCAGGGCCATTGAAGGGGATTTCCAATCCTCGTTTTCATTATTTCTTATTTTTAATGTACTATCGACTTCCTCTTTCCGGTTTACTGGCAGCCATCTTGCTTCACATGTGACTGGACTTAATATTAAGGGAGTTTATTTTCTCTTATTTTTATAGTTTCATGTTCTCTACTTAATTCTCATTTTCTTTCCCTCCTGTCTCTTGTTTGTCTGTCCCTGACGAAGGCCTTGTGGCCGCAACGTAGGTTTTTCTTGTCCTTCTCCTTGTAAGACGTATTACTATTTGTGTGTGTGTGGTTTTTTTTCAACTGTTTTACCCCGTCTTACGGCAGTTCTCCTCATATACTTATATATTCTGACCAACTCTATGCGATCAGTGTCAAACATGGTCCCTGCCCAAAGCACAGAAGATGAAAATCACATCCTGTGAAGAGGAGATGCTTAAGGAAAAGCTATTAATGTTACCAGGAGAGACAGAATAAGAATTGATGACGTACGAAAAACTGTAGGAAGTACATCTTGTATCAAGTATATAGAGAGACAGAAAACGAATGGTTTAGCCATTTTTGAGAATGGAGCCCGATAAATTACCTCTACACGCCTATAAAAAGGAAATTTGGTTCAAGGCATGGGGAAGACGAACAGGCATATGGATAGACAACATACAGAAATTCTACAACAACACGGACTCACAGCAGCCACGGAGCTCAAGATTGCAAACTTAGCTCCCCAATACATTTCATTACACCAGTGGACCAAAACACTAAAGCAAGTAAGTAAAGTATCCAAAATTTTCGAGTTTTGGATCTTATGTTTTTTACAATTAGTAGCAAGCCTATTCTAAGCAAAAACATTGATACAACTTCTTAGTAGTTTGCCAGATTGGCTAAGTTTTGTTAACTTAAAAAAAAAACATGCCATATTATTTGTTCCCAAGGATCGGCTTTGAAACGGAAACATGCCAATTTGGAATGTTTTTGCACAGCCAAAAAATGCGTTAATCCATTAAAAACCTTCAGGAAATTGGATCTCAGATGGGGGTGTATATCTGGCAGGGATTCAGAAAGAAAATATGGTGGGAAATGAAGAATTGTTGGCGACGAAGAAACATGTATCACTGTTAGCCGAGAAAGCACAAGCAATATTTTTTTTTTTAAAGATCCCCTTGCTTGATCAAATTTGAAAAAAAGTAAAAAGACTCACCCTACAAATTCATGCCTTATATCCATATTTTGCGATATTGGTGTCGACAACATTAGCGTTCACAGATGTTCGCACTCGCAATGGTATTTATCTTCTTCTACCTTATCATAACGTGCTAGTTGGTGTAGATCATCACGTGTTTTACTATTCCGTAAATAAATATTACACACACATAAAGGTATGTGTTAAGTCATATTTTGAGTTAGAGTTAAGTGTTAAGGATTTTTATGTACGGGGCTGATGTTTGCTAGTAAGCAGTTTAAATTAATGAGTAGATTTTTTATTTGGGTACTTTGTGTACGATAATTTTGGAACATAGCTCACTGAAGCTCATGTGTTAGTTTTTTAAAAATAAAGAAACTGTTCTAATGTTAATAGTAGTTTGGGGGGGACGTAAGGATGAGCTGAGCTCAGTTGTCAAAGCAGTGAGTTCGCGCTCGAGCGACTTCACTGAGCTGTACTGAGAAAATTATAATCTCGGGCAGTGTGTATCTGGCAGGGCTTCGAGTCGATTGCTGAGTCTCGCTAGTGTGACCAGGATATTTTATTGAAGTGAATATATTTAGATTATTGTAGGGAAGAGTTTCTTTCCCAATTTATGTATTTTTCCAAAGATATTATTCAATGCCTTGGATTACGTTGGCTCATATTACATAATAAGAAATGCGATGTATGCAATTCTTTCCCTGATGGATTTGTACTTACATGATTTATTATTCTAATGCCATGGATTACGTTGGCTTATTGGTGTACCCAGTATTATAATGAGGTTTTGTACGCTGTAGTAACCTGTGACAATGTGCTGTTCCTTCGTGTAATTTGCGATGTTACTGTGTCGTAAATAAACTGTGTAAAGTTGAACTAGTTGGTCTATTTCATGACCTTACGTTACTGTTGTGTGGGTGAGAGGAAAGCAGAATACTACACACCTGAAGAACCCATGACACCCGCGTATTGTTAGATTGTACAACTGTCGGCCACCTGTAAGCCCGACCATACTGACTTTGTCCTTGTCAGTGATTCGACACACACACACCCACCACCACAAACATTCACACAGTAGCAGAAGTGATGGCCTGTGTGGCCTGCTGATGTTGTTTTTTTAAACAAACTTTAACATAAGTGGTCGCCAGTGATATGGAGTGTGATTAACATAAGAAAACTGTGTGTAACTACCCTTTCCACCACTAACATAAGTGGTGAGCCTGTATTATGTGTTACGATACAAGAACAGAAGGATATCAACTAACAGAATTTCTTATGATGTCAAGTCAAGATTTACAGTGTTGCTAGGTCTAGTTTTCGTGTCCAAGTTTCAAGTAGACGTCATGCAGTACGTGTCAAGATCTATCAACGTTGGACTTCTACAGACCGTGTGATACCCGATGCCCATCGTTTTGTCGCGAAGGCCGGGAGTTCTCTTTTTTTCAAGATAAGTGGTTTTTTGTTTGTAAACTGTGCCACTTTATGTGTTAACAAGCCTTCCATAATTAACGAGGACTATTTATTCTATTGAGTGTTCCATGTCCTATGTTCCATGTTTACGCGGGTTTGGTTGGGTGGAGACTTACGGTTGGAAAAATCCCAGTTCATCCAGGGCCTACGTAAGCGTTCTTTAGGGACATTCTTGCGGATTTCCCGCAGTGGAAATTCCAGCGAATTTTTTGCTGAAGCATTTCAGTCCACTGTGTTTGGCAATCTGTGACACCGTTGTTTAGGTGGGACGAACTGTTTCATTGTTGTTGTCGTAGTATTTTTTCTGTGCCTTAGTTAATTGATTAATTTGTTTGTCATTGTCTTCCTCTATATTGCTATCTTTACTTTATATACACATTTTTTTTATACACTGTGCTGTTGCTTGTCTTGTCACTCCTTTCGCAGTGTCATTGTATTCTTTGCAATATTTTTTCTTCAGTTTTGCTTTCTTGTTTAGTTGATTCTGCGAACGTGGTCATTTGTTCTTTATATCTTGTCCTTGTCACTCTTGTTTGCATTGTCTATTTTTGTTATGCTTGGATAATATTATAAGGCATACTTTAATAGATAATTAATAACATTGTTAATAGTTAAGAAGTAATTGTGCAAGTTCTATGGACAGGAACTTATTGCATTTGTAGGTGATAAATAAATTTTGAATTATTTGAGAAAAAATATCTTTCTGAGGTAGTAAGATTGCTCATACACATTTGTCATAATGGCATCTTTGGATTACTTCATTAAACAAGGGAAATCCCATGGTATGACTACTGAGGAAGTAAAACAATTCGCACTTGTCGAATATGACAAGTGAATATATTTAGATTATTGTAGGGAAGAGTTTCTTTCCCATTTTATGGATTTTTTCTAAAGATATTATTCTAATGCCTTGGATTACGTTGGCTCATATAACATAATAAGAATTGCGATGTATGCAATTCTTTCCCTGATGGATTTGTACTTACATGATTTATTATTCTAATGCCATGGATTACGTTGGCTCATATTACATGATAAGAATTGCAATGTATGATATTCCTTCCCTGGTGGATTTGTACTTACATGATTTATTATTCTAATGCCATGCATTATGTTGGCTCATTGATGTACCCAGTATTATAATGGGGTTTTGTACGCTGTAGTAACCTTTGACAATGTGCTGTTCCTTCGTGTACTTTGCGATGTTAGTGTGTCGTAAATAAACTATGTAAAGTTGAACTAGTTGGTCTATTTCATGACCATACGTTACTGTTGTGTGGGTGAGAGGAAAGCAGAATACTACAAACCTGAAGAACCCATGACACCCGCGTATTGTTAGATTGTACAACTGTCGGCCACCTGTAAGCCCGACCATACTGACTTTGTCCTTGTCAGCGATTCGACACACACACACCCACCACCACAAACATTCACACAGTAGCAGAAGTGATGGCCTGTGTGGCCTGCTGATGTTGTTTTTTTAAACAAACTTTAACAGTATGTTTTCAGGCAACCGGTGAATAATAAAGAAGTAGAAAACAAGACAACATAAAAACCACAGACGTGAGTGGCTTACCAGGGAAACGAACCCAGGCCCTTCCGTGCGGCACCCCCGCAAGCTATGGAAGCGAATCACACTATCCTCCCTGCCAGCTAGGCACCACAAAAATGATGCTTCAATGACAGGGTGATAAACCCGTCTTTTCTTGGTCACCACGTTAATAAAGCTGGTATTGGTGCAAATGGTCAACTCTAAACCGGCACAGTGTTGGGCATACAGGTCACCTTGTCCAAAAACGTAATGAGGCCCCGACAAGGATGTAATCTTGACTATGAGTGTTAGTGTGAGTGTCAATACGCGAATGCATGGATGGTTCTGAAGAGTTGACTAGAAGATCAAACACTCACTCACACGTAGCTAGAAGTTAATGATGCAGACTACTGTGGTCGTTTCATACTGTTTAATTGGACGCACACACTTAGACAGTACGGGTATAGTTACAGGAAAACAGGTCGACATATAGCATCCTACTGTTGATCAATGGTCTACAATCTTAAGTTGGCATTCATGTTGAAGAACATTACAATGGAACGTCCGTAGACAAGCACTTGGATTTCCACGGTTTATAAATATAACCATCAGGCCTTACTGACTGATCATGTCAGTTAATAAATAATGTTCAAGCATGACTCCTAGACAGAACCTCTTTTCTAGCGAAGATTCTTTTAGGTAAAGTTCAGCAAATATTTCTGGAGACAATGTTAACCCACCAGTATTGGGTTTTCTTTATAACTGTGATCTCTTAATCATCACCTGATAATAAGGGGCATCCCTGTTCTCTGATCGATTATCGACAAAAAATTTAGGCTCCAAAATGGCTTCTGGTTCCAGTGAGCATTACTCACTATACAGATGCATAGCAAAGCTTCAATAAAGGCTTTGTTCATGAACACAAATGTTTCTACAAGAATCAGCATATTCTTTCATCATAACTGCTGCATACAATCATATTCAGTGCTGCTAGGTAACATGTCATCCCGACATATTGATATAGATAATCATCATGTAAACGTCTGCCCATCTAAGCCTAGCAAGGAAAAAGTTCAGCAAAAAGTTCTTTTACCTGGTGATAAGGTCATAGTAAGATTGGTAGTAGGGTTGGTAAAGTGCCACCACATTGATAATGTCTATACTGGACATCACACTGATAAAGCTTTGTTTCTCGCACCAGATTAGTATGGACTAGTTTTTTATGTGTGAATAGCTCGTCCAGTCACAATGTTCTGTAAATGGGTCAGGTTACCTACTGTTGGGGCCCTGACAAGGTGTACTGTTAAGTGCGTATATTCTGATGTAATGGGTGAGTGTAGACATCAATAATGACAAACGCGAATGGATGACAGTTCGACAGGTGCACAGGTCACTCACTCCAATCACAGGTGGAAGTCAAGGATGGCTGGACTACTGTGGTCGTTTCATATTATTTAATAGGACGTACACATGGACAGTACGAGCATCGTTACAGGAACACAGGTCGACATAAATAGCACATTTTTGATCAATGGTCTACCATCATAAGTTAGCATTCATGTTGAATAACATTGCAATGGAACATCTGTAAACAAGCACTTAGATTTCCATTGTTTATCAATACAATCATCAGGCCTTACTGACCGAGCATGTCAGTTAATAAATACTGTTCAAACTTGACTCCTAAACAGGACCTCTTTTCTAGCGAAGATTCCTTTAGGTAAAGTACAGCAAATCTATGTGAAGATAATGTTAACCCACTAGTATTGGGCTTTCTTTATAACTGTGATCTCTTAATCATCACCTGATAATAAGGGGGCATCCCGGTTCTCTGATTGATGATCGACAATAAATAGGATTCCAAAATACATAGGATTCCAAAATGGCTTCTGGTTCCCTGTTGAGCATCGCTCACTATACGGATGTATAGCAAATCTTCAATCGAAGCTTTGTTCATCAACAATAAATGATTCTACAAGAATCAGCATATTCTGTCCTCATAATTGCTGCATATAAACATATACAGTGCTGCTAGATAAACATGTCGTCCCGACATATATCTTACTTACTTAGTCGTTCCCCTTCTACCGTGAGGAGTAGAGGTTTGGAAGAGAGAGCGCCAGACTATTCTATCGGCTGTCTTCCTCCTGGCCTGGTTCCATTCTAGTCCTCGGTCCTTCAAAGATTGTCTAATGTTGTCCTCCCAGCGGACTCTGGGTCGTCCTCGGGGTCTGGATCCTTGGCTCTTTGTTTCCCATGCTTGTCGTGGTAGCCGATCTTCTCCCATTCTGCAGACATGGCCAAACCATCTTAGTTGGGACTGTTCTACTTGGGTCTGTAGGGGGTGGCATTTTAGGCCTTGACGTATCGTCTGGTTGCGTACCATGTCTCTTCTTGTTACTTCAACCACCTTCTTCAGATACCTCATTTCTGAGGTTCCCGACATATATATATATATATATATATATATATATATATATATATATATATATATATATATATATATATATATATATATATATATATATATATATATATATATATATATATATAGGTAAATTCATACTCATATTGTACATATATTCATACATATATATTTACATATATACATAGGTAAATTCATATCGAAGTCTGCCCATCTGAGCCTAGGAATGAAAGAGTTCAGTGAACAGTTCTTTACCTTGCCATACGAAATATACTAGCAAACACAAACACTCTCCTGGCGTTACTGAATTAACACTGGGGAACTCATGGATTTAACAATCCTAGAAGAAACTATCTTCGTTCCCATAATAAATCGAAGAGATCACAAACTTTCACAGGTCTAAGACATGACATCCCGCCAGGCTCCTTCATCACCGAAGAACTCCCTAACGTATCTTCATGCGCCAAAGTACAGTACAAGGAAAAATAGTTCCACTTAGACATACCAAGATATCACGATATAAGACCGAATCGTCTGAAATAAACACAGAGTAAACATAGACTCGGACCATAAACATTCTTGCATAAACCTAAACAGGAACAATCTGTTTTCTGGCCCAACAAGGCACAGACTAACAAAATCCAGATTCATACGCCAAATTCGATCTCCAGGGGAGATAATCCATATAACAACAGTATCAATCAATCATGAGTGATATATCTTTAAACAGGAAAGCATCCTGATTCTAAAAACAAATACCTTCCCTCCAACAGATAAATATAATAATAAATATATACATTGTATATATATATATATATATATATATATATATATATATATATATATATATATATATATATATATATATATACCAGTAATCTGTTGGTAACAGACTACCGCAACCCCCGGGAAAAAAATGAAATTTTTTTTTCATCCGAGAGCAACATACAATAGGCTCACCACGCACGAATAATGCGCAGATGACTAATAAGAGCAATTTATAATTTCAAATTAAGGTAAAGTCGAAGCATAGATCGACTTGTGAGAATACATCTCAACATCTCAGAGAAAGCATTTCTCTTAAGCATAAATGTTTCCAGGGTGGTGCCACCAACATATACTACAATGCTGGCAATGACACAATGCATATAACAATTTCACATTTAAGCATTATAAGTACATGATTTACAAAAATGAAAAATCATCAACGAGTATCGGTGAATATATATATATCAATGAACGTAGTCATAGTAGTGATGAAATCACTATATTACAAATTACAATGTGTATCTATCTTGATATGGAAAATAAAAACTGTTGTAGAGTTGGATGTATTAAGAAGTCCAAGACCCAACTGTTAGGTGGAATCATGTGGGCATCTAGACAAAATGTCTGCCATCATATTATCTGATCCACGGATAGCTCGTACCGAAAAATGAAAAGGTTGAAGAGCAATTGCATATCGAGTAGACCTCGATCTCTTCAAATTTTTACTCTGTATAGCCGTAAGAGCGTTCTGATCGGTTTCTACTATGAAATGTGCGCCTAGAAGGAATCTTTGTAATTTGAGAATTGACCAAACCATAGCCAATAGTTCACGGTCTAAAACCGAATAATTCCTTTCTGCAGCATTAAGTTTTCTGGAGATATACATTACAGGATGCAGAGTTCCAGAGTACTTTTGCATTAGTGCCGCTCCAATCCCAGTGGATGAAGCGTCACTACGAAGAACAAATGTCTTATCTGTAGTAGGTAACACTAAAATAGGTAGTGATGAAAACAAAGTTTTGATCTTATCCAAAAAGGATTGGCATTCTTGGAACCAGTGGACCATATCAGGCGACCCTTTTTTTTAGTAGTGTAGAAAGAGGTGCCATGATAGAGGATAGATTCGGAATGAATCTTCCATAACATTGAATAAGACCTAAGAGACTTCGCACTTGCTTTTTAGTCTTAGGAATAGAGATGTTAAGTATCTTAGTGATATTATGGTCCTCTGTCTTTAGGAAACCATGACCCACTCGATGGCCTAGGAAAGAAATTTCGCTAAAACCAATGCAGGCTTTAGAGGGTTTCGCTGTCAGGTTATACTCGCGTAGAGTAGACAGTAATTCAACTAACCCCGAATAGTGATCTTCCCAAGTATCGCTGAAAAGACAGATGTCGTCTAGATACGCGATGACATCTGACCGATAAGATAGAATTCGACGCATCATGCGTACGAATGTAGCTGGTGCGTTCATAAGGCCGAAAGGCATGAAATTCCATTGAAAAAGGCCTCTAGGTGTAGAAAAAGCCGTAATTGGTTTGGCGCGTTCAGATAAAGGAACTTGCCAATATCCTTTAGACAAATCAAGTTTAGTGAAAAAATGAAATTGAGAAAGCCTAGTAAGTAGCTCTTCTAGTAAAGGCATAGGTTCAGCATCGAACTTCGTAACTTGATTCAATTTGCGATAGTCAACGCAAAGACGTATGTTATTGTCTTTTTTTCCGAACAATAACCATCGGCGAAAAATATGCAGAAGTGGATGGTTCAATTATTTTTAAATCTATCATCTCATCCAACTCCTTCTCAACCTGTGCTTGAAAATGTATAGGGATAGGATAAGGTCTGACCCTAATAGGATTATGGTCAGTTAGAATAATGTCATGTTCAATAACATGAGTTTGTCCAGGGATGTCAGTAAGGACATCCTGAAATGTTTGTAACATAACCGAAACTTGTCGCTGTTCTCCTAGAGATAAATCAGGAGAGACAGTAACATTTTTCCATGATTCACTAGAATGAAGTGGAATCATCGGAAGCGGAAGATTAACATCCGAAAAACTTGTTTCCTCATCCTGTATTACAGACAGTGATGAGTAATGACCATGTTGGACTGGTGAATCGTCCGTTGCCTGGAAAATAGGCTGTAAATAATCAGGACGTTCATGGAATTCCGTAAGCATGTTGATGTGGTAGGTTTTATGCTTTCCATCAATATCGACAATGCAGTCAACATCAAAAATTTTCGAGATTATATCGTACGGACCTTTCCAAGAAATAAGAAGTCTATTTTCCCTACAAGGTAGTAAAACAAATGCTTTGTCACCAGGACAACGTTGTCGTAAGGTTCTTTTCTTATTGGCAAATAGTCTTGCTTTCTGCTTAGCAAATTCAGAAGAAGAAGTTGCCAATTTGCATGCTTCGATAATCTTATGTCTCAGCGCGATGACATATTCGTAAGAAGATTTTGTGTCATCGGTAATATTATCAGCGGTTATGAGATCATGAAGCAAAGACATAGGGCCGCGCGGTCGCGCGCCAAAGACAAGTTCAAAGGGAGAAAATCCTGTATGTTCATTGGGGACCTCTCTGTAAGCGAAGAGGGCCGCGGGTAAAACCCTGTCCCAATCTTGAGTATGATCCTCAGTTATCTTCCCTAGCAAGTTTTTGAGT
This sequence comes from Oreohelix idahoensis, assembly GCA_024509875.1. Lineage (NCBI taxonomy): Eukaryota > Metazoa > Mollusca > Gastropoda > Stylommatophora > Oreohelicidae > Oreohelix > Oreohelix idahoensis. The sequence goes on from JAMPIV010010199.1 coordinate 118,416, forward strand.
GTTCTATTTACCCGTTCGACCATCCCATTGGACATAGGATGATAGATACTACTCAAAGATCTCTCTATCTGCAGAGTCGACATCACTTGAGACATGGTATCCGATATTAGTTGGGTACCATGGTCTGATAATATTTCTCCGGGGAAACCCAGTTCTCTGATTGATGATTGACAATAAATAGGATTCCAAAATACATAGGATTCCAAAATGGCTTCTGGTTCCCTGTTGAGCATCGCTAATTGTACGGATGTATAGCAAATCTTCAATCGAAGCTTTGTTCATCAACAATAAATGATTCTACAAGAATCAGCATATTCTGTCCTCATAATTGCTGCATATAAACATATACAGTGCTGCTAGATAAACATGTCGTCCCGACACATATACATAGGTAAATTCATATCGACGTCTGCCCATCTGAGCCTAGGAATGAAAGAATTCAGTGAACAGTTCTTTACCTTGCCATACGAAATATACTAGCAAACACAAACACTCTCCTGGCGTTACTGAATCAACACTGGGGAACTCATGGATTTAACAATCCTAGAAGAAACTATCTTCGTTCCCATAATAAATCGACGAGATCACAAACTTTGGACAGGTCTAAGACATGACATCCCGCCAGGCTCCTTCATCACCGAAGAACTCCCTAACGTAACTTCATGCGCCGAAAGCACCTGACCTCAAAGTACAGTACAAGGAAAAATAGTTCCACTTAGACATACCAAGATATCACGATATAAGACCGAATCGTCTGAAATAAACACAGAGTAAACATAGACTCGGACCATAAACATTCTTGCATAAACCTAAACAGGAACAATCTGTTTTCTGGCCCAACAAGGAACAGACTAACAACATCCAGATTCATACGCCAAATTCGATCTCCAGGGGAGATAATCCATATAACAACAGTATCAATCAATCATGAGTGATATATCTTTAAACAGGAAAGCATCCTGAATCTAAAAACAAATACCTTCCCTCCAACAGATAAATATAATAATAAATATATACATTGTATATATATATATATATATATATATATATATATATATATATATATATATATATATATATATATATATATATATATATATATATATATATATATACCAGTAATCTGTTGGTAACTCCTGGGCATGGGAAATACACTAGCAGAACACATAATCACGATATAAGACCGTATCGTCTTAAATAGATAAGAAGTAAACATAGACTCGGACCATAAACATTCCTGCATAAACCTAAGCAAGAACAATCTGTTTCTGGCCCAACAAGGAACAGACCAACAAAATCTGGATTCATACGCCAAGTTCGATATTCAGGAGAGATAACACATATAACAAAAGTATCAATCACTCATGAGTGATATATCCTTGGCCAGGAAAGCATCCTGATTTTCAAAACAAATACTTTCCCTCAGACAAATAAATATTATAATAACTACATACATTGCCACCAGTAATCTGTTGGTAACAGACTACCGCAACCCCCGGGGAAAAATGAATTTTTTTTTTCCATCTGAGAGCAACATACAATAGGCTCACAACGCACGAATAATGCGCAGATGACAAATAACAGCAATTTATAATGTCAAATTAAGGTAAAGTCGAAGCATAGATCGACTTGTGAGAATATATCTCAACATCTCAGAGAAAGCATTTCTCTAAGTATAAATATTTCCAGGGAGGTGCCACCAACGTATGCTACAATGCTGGCAATGACACAATGCATGTAACAATTTCATATTTAAGCACTATAAGTACATGATTGACAAAGAAGAAAAATCATCAAAGAACAGCTGTGAATATATATTAATGAACGTAGTGATAGTAGTGATACAATCACTATATTACAAATTACACTGTGTATCTATCTTGATATAGAGAGGAACTATTATAGACTTAGATGTGTTAAGAAGTCCAAGACCTAACAGTTAGGTGGAATCATGTGGGCATCTAGACAAAATGTCTGCCATCACATTATCTGATCCACGGATAGCTCGTACCGAGAAATGAAAAGGTTGAAGAGCAATTGCATATCGAGTAGACCTCGAGCTCTTCAAATTCTTACTCTGTATAGCCGTAAGAGCTTTCTGGTCGTTTTCTACTATGAAATGTGCGCCTAGAAGGAATCTTTGTAGTTTGAGAATTGACCAAACCATAGCCAATAGTTCACGGTCTAAAACCGAGTAATTCCTTTCTGCAGCATTAAGTTTTCTGGAGATATACATTACAGGATGCAGAGTTCCAGAGTACTCTTGCATTAGTGGCGCTCCAATCTCAGTGGATGAAGCGTCACTCCGAAGAAAATATGTCTTATCTGTAGTAGGTAACACTAAAATAGGTGGTGTTGAAAACAATGTTTTAATCTTATCCAAAGAGGATTGGCATTCCTGGGACCAGTGGACCATATTAGGCAACCCTTTCTTTAATAGGGTAGAAAGAGGTGCCATGATAGAGGATAGGTTCGGAATGAATCTTCCATAAAATTGAATAAGACCTAAGAGACTTCACACTTGCTTTTTAGTCTTAGGGATAGAGATGTTAAGTATCTTAGTGATATTAAGGTCCTCTGTCTTTTGGAAACCATGACCCACTCGATGGCCTAGGAAAGAAATTCGCTAAAACCAATGCAGGCTTTAGAGGGTTTCACTGTCAGGTTATGCTCGCGTAGAGTAGACAGTAATTCAACTAACCCCGAATAGTGATCTTCCCAAGTATCGCTGAAAAGACAGATGTCGTCTAGGTACGCAATGACATCTGACCGATAAGATAGGATTCGACGCATCATGCGTACGAATGTAGCTGGTGCGTTCATAAGGCCGAAAGGCATGAAATTCCATTGAAAAAGGCCTCTAGGTGTAGAAAAAGCAGTAAAAGGTTTGGCGCGTTCAGATAAAGGAACTTGACAATATCCTTTAGACAAATCAAGTTTAGTAAAAAATGAGATTTAGAAAGCCTAGTAAGTAGCTCTTCTAGTAAAGGCATAGGTTCAGCATCGAACTTCATAACTTGATTCAATTTGCGATAGTCAACGCAAAGACGTATGTTATTGTCTTTCTTTCGAACAATAACCATCGGCGAAGAATATGCAGAAGTGGATGGTTCAATTATTTTTAAATCTATCATCTCATCCAACTCCTTCTCAACCTGTGTTTGAAAATGTATAGGAATAGGATAAGGTCTGATTCTAATAGGATTATGGTCAGTTAGAATAATGTCATGTTCAATGACATGAGTTTGTCCAGGGATGTCAGTAAGGACATCCTGAAATGTTTGTAACATAACCGAAACTTGTCGCTGTTCTCCTAGAGATAAATCAGGAGAGACAGTAACATTTTTCCATGATTCACTAGAATGAAGTGGAATCATCGGAAGCGGAAGATTAACATCCGAAAAACTTGTTTCCTCATCCTGTATTACGGACAGTGATGAGTAATGACCATTTTGGACTGGAGAATCGTCCGTTGCCTGGAAAATAGGCTGTAAATAATCAGGACGTTCATGGAATTCCGTAAGCATATTGATGTGGAAGGTTTTATGCTTTCCATCAATATCGACAATGTAGTCAACATCGGAAATTTTCGAGATTATATCGTACGGACCTTTCCAAGAAATAAGTAGTCTGTTTTCCCTACAAGGTAGCAAAAGTTCATTGGGGACCTCTCTGTAAGCGAAGAGGGCCGTGGGTAAAACCCTGTCCCAATCTTGAGGATGATCCTCAGTTATCTTCCCTAGTAAGTTTTTGAGTGTTCTATTTAGCCGTTCGACCATCCCATTGGACATAGGATGATAGATACTACTCAAAGATCTCTCTATCTGCAGAGTAGACATTACTTGAGACATGGTATCCGATATTAGTTCGGTGCCATGGTCTGATAATATCTCTCCGGGGAATCCCAGACGAGAAAATATGAGCCAGAGAGCATCTGCAATATCAGCAGTAGTAATGCTCTTCAGAGGAATAGCCTCTGGCCAACGTGTGCACATATCGACACACGTCAAGATAAACTGATGTCGTCTAGCAGATTTGATCTTAAATGGACCAATGATGTCTACTGCCATTTTCTGAAATGGTCGAATAGGAATGTCTGCAGCCTGAATAGGTGCAGCATGGCGTGGACCTTTGAATTTCACTTCTTGACAAACCTTACAAGATCGACAATAAATCCGTATGTCCTTGTTCACAAAAGGCCAAAAGAAAGCCGCAAGAACTCTAGACTTCGTACGGGAAAAACCCATATGTCCAGCACACTGAGAGTCGTGAGCGTGCTGCACAATTTTAACTCTCAAATTCTTGGGCACAAGAATCTGAGAATGACTTGACTTAGTGGAGTCTTGAACCATACGTACAAGTACGCCATTCTTCATTGTAATCCAAGATTTACGCTTTGTATCTTTATTCGGATCACCTTTTGTTGCAAGAGTGAAGAATTTCTTTAGAGTCGGATCATCTTCTTGCTGTTTTATAAACGAGTCACGAGAAATTACCAAGGGATCATCTTGGTTATGCACTTCATTATCTTCAGTAGATGACGTTTGAGGCATATTAAGAGCTTGAGCTCTAGTGACTACAGCATTAGCAGTTTGCATATTTTGTTTTTCCCAAACGAAAATTTGTTGTGGAGTGCATTCTTTGACTCCGTGAATACGACCGATGATAAGATCAGCGATCGGATTCGGCAGAAGACATGCGTGTACATCTCCTGTAAAGAAAGGAGTAGCAATCCTAATGATAGCAGTAGATAATTTCTCTAAGGTGCCGCCAAATGTTACACATTTGACTACTTTTCCTGTGGCACAAGAAGGATCTACGAGTGACTGCCTAACACCAATTGTGGTGCACCCAGATTCAAAAAGATCTGAGACTGGATTGTCGTTTACTAAACCTTTGTGTAAGACAAGAGAACCTCTTCCATCATGCGCTACTGACGCAGGAAGAGCGGGAAGAGGCTGGCCACAACTTAAAGTGGACACCGTAGTTGGTTCAAATAATGTTTTGCATTGGGAGCACTGAGATGCTCTCCCAAAATCAAAAGCGGAACATGCCATATTATTAGCGTCATTATTATCTTTATTCTGTTTATAGGCTTCATGTGACTCTTGCTGTGCAGAGTTTGACTGATAGTGTGATTTATTTTTTTGTGTTGTGATCTACCTCGATTATTATTGCCTCTATAATCAGTATTGTATCCTCTATTGTAACCCCTATTTGGGTTTGAGTCATAGTTCTCATGGTTACCATTATCATATTCCTTATAATGAGTATCTCTATACTTATGATCTTGTTGTCTCCATGATGGATAACTTGTATAGTTTCTATAATGACTTCCTCTGCGGAAATTCCTATAATTATGACCACCCCTGAATCTAGGGCTGTCGGCTCGTCTCCAGTTCTTCGCAGAAGAACCCTGAAATGATTGGTTACCTTGGTTTTGATAACTATTATGGTTACCCTTTTTATCAAACCTGTTTTGTGGTCCCTGAAATTTGTGTGAGTAATTAGGGTTGTATGGTGTTGCTGAAGCAACTGGCATACCTTCCTTAACCTTAGCATTGCTATAAGCTACGTCCGGATGTGCAATGACGTATTGGGTACAATATTCTTCCATTTCTTTTAGTGTCTTGGGTTTACGCTCATGTAGGAATTCAAGGAATGGTTTACTTACACTTGACATAATCTTGTCTCTGAGCAACAAGTCCATAAGTGCTTCATATGTCTTTTCTGTTTTGGACAGCTCAATCCAACGATTAAATGTAAGACGTGTCCTTGCAATGAATTCTGAGAATTCTACCCCTGATTCAGGTACCATTTTCTTAAACAAAAGACGGTAACCTTCCTCTGTTAATTGATATTTTTTAACAAGGCTGCCCTGATAACATCATAATTATTCTGGTCAGCCTCTTCTACCAAGCTTAAACTAGTCAGAGTGTCACCTTTCAGTATCTCTGATAACTGATTAGCATATTGTGATCTATCGACATTATGATTTCGACAAGAACGTTCAAATCTATCTAGCCAAACTGTTATATCGTCACTGGATGGATTAAATGCTGGTAGCTTGATCTTGTAAATAAAAGGTTTAACATTACCACCAGATGACTGATTAACATTATTCATGTTTGTCAATTTCAATTTTTCTAACTCAAATGCTAACAGTTTTTCCTCATGTTCCCTTTTTGACTTTCTCTCCTCGGCTTCAGCTTCTTTGTCTAATCTCTTTTGTTCAGCCTCAGCTTCTCTATCTAATCTCTTTTGTTCAGCTTCTCTATCTAATCTCTTTTGTTCAGCTTCTCTGTTTTGTTTTTCCATTTCCATTTGGAATCTCTTTTCTTCCACCTGCATCTGCAATTTCTTTTGTTCAAATTCTAATTCCAATCTTTTATCCTCAGCTTTCAGTTTATCAATTTCCAATTTTTGTGCTTTTTCATATTGACTGGTAGCATACTCCTCCAACTTATCACCTGTCTTACCTAGGGATTTCCCTTGCTCAATGAAGTAATCTAAAGTCGACATAATGTCTAACAATATGTGACTAATATCCCTGAAATAACAAATTAATTTCTTTCAACCAAACAGGAGCAAGTTTTGAACAAGAACTTGAATAATCAGCTCCCTTAATCCCAATCTCTGTGGGAAACAAGCCTTTAAATAAGGTCTTGTATAATCAACTGTGTACCTCTAATAATAGTAATTAATCATCAGTTGATTCTTTCTCGTAAGTTCACTACACAGCTAGTAGTGTATGATCAAATATATTTTATATAGCATATGTCAACCAAGAACACACACACAAAGGACAATCAAGAAGGACAATACGAAAACATTCGCAGAAAACAAATAAGTTAAATAAAAAAACAGAAGAAAATAATCACAGAACCTGTGATGATAACTGCGCCGTAAGAAACAAAACAAATAACGACACAGTGTATAAATATAAAGATGTATAGAACTGAATGACAGAAAAGATGAGACCTATAAATACAAACAAATCAAAACAAAACTAAAGAACAGCAAAATATTACAAAAACAACGATAAGCACAGTCATCACAGCTAACAAAAAATAGCAACAGATGTTGCATGCAAATTTTCAATTAAGAAAATTGCACCCTACAGACCACTAATATAAGCCCTATGTTACTTGGGAAATCTTATATTAGTCACCTCACCAACCGCCCACGACATAGACACACAAATAATATGCAAACATTTAAACATAAATACATAAGTATTATATAAATGGAATGTGTTGTAGCGAAGGTTCAGCTGTTTAAAAAAAATGCCACAGTTTCTAATGTAAATACAATAAACTGCCACTTTAATAAACACTAAATTTTGAACTAAACTATTACACTGTTCAACATATAGAGTAGTTCAAGAAGCTCCAACGTTGATGGTTCTCATAACTAACACACGTATGACTTCTGACCTGTACTGCATTTTTTCCGAAAACTTTAATCGTATGTTTGTAACTCGCTGTGATGTAAAACGAAAAAATGTCAACAAGCGCTGACCTAGTTTCAGTATTCGCTTGATAGGTCACGTGAGGAACTGCTGACAAAGTGTAGACTCTCACTGCTGGTGTGTCGTATCAGGCGTCATGGAAACGATCTGGTATGAGTAGCTGACTTTCATGTAGTGTCTAATGTGCAGGTTAGACCCAGAAAGCTGGCCTACCACATTGATAAACCCGTCTTTTCTTGGTCACCACGTTAATAAAGCTGGTATTGGTGCAAATGGTCAACTCTAAACCGGCACAGTGTTGGGCATACAGGTCACCTTGTCCAAAAACGTAATGAGGCCCCGACAAGGATGTAATGTTGACTATGAGTGTTAGTGTGAGTGACAATAAGCGAATGCATGGATGGTTCTGAAGAGTTGACCAGAAGATCAAACACTCACTCACACGTAGCTAGAAGTTAATGATGCAGACTACTGTGGTCGTTTCATACTGTTTAATTGGACGCACACACTTGGACAGTACGGGTATAGTTACAGGAAAACAGGTCGACATATAGCATCCTACTGTTGATCAATGGTCTACAATCTTAAGTTGGCATTCATGTTGAAGAACATTACAATGGAACGTCCGTAGACAAGCACTTGGATTTCCACTGTTTATAAATATAACCATCAGGCCTTACTGACTGATCATGTCAGTTAATAAATAATGTTCAAGCATGACTCCTAGACAGAACCTCTTTTCTAGCGAAGATTCCTTTAGGTAAAGTTCAGCAAATATTTCTGGAAACAATGTTAACCCACCAGTATTGGGTTTTCTTTATAACTGTGATCTCTTAATCATCCCCTGATAATAAGGGGCATCCCTGTTCTCTGATCGATGATCGACAAAAAAAAATAGGCTCCAAAATGGCTTCTAGTTCCAGTGAGCATTACTCACTATACAGATGCATAGCAAAGCTTCAATAAAGGCTTTGTTCATGAACACAAATGTTTCTACAAGAATCAGCATATTCTTTCATCATAACTGCTGCATATAATCATATTCAGTGCTGCTAGGTAACATGTCATCCCGACATATTGATATAGATAATCATCATGTAAACGTCTGCCCATCTAAGCCTAGCAAGGAAAAAGTTCAGCAAAAAGTTCTTTTACCTGGGCATGGGAAATACACTAGCAGAACACATACGCCCTCTCCTGGCGTTACAGAATAAACACTGGGTGAACTCATAGACTTAATAATCATATCAAAAACTATCTTCTTCCCCATAATAGATCACATATATCAACAAACTTCGGACTGGTCTCCGACATGGCATCCACCAGGCTCCATCATCACGAAAGACCCTTTTTCGTATATCCATGCGCAGAAACTGCCTGACCCCAAAGTTCAGTACAAGTAAAAATAGTCCCACTTAGACATACAAAGATATCACGATATAAGACCGTATCGTCTTAAATAGATAAGAAGTAAACATAGACTCGGACCATAAACATTCCTGCATAAACCTAAGCAAGAACAATCTGTTTCTGGCCCAACAAGGAACAGACCAACAAAATCTGGATTCATACGCCAAGTTCGATATTCAGGAGAGATAACCCATATAACAAAAGTATCAATCAATCATGAGTGATATATCCTTGGCCAGGAAAGCTTCCTGATTTTCAAAACAAATACTTTCCCTCAGACAAATAAATATTATAATAACTACATACATTGCCACCAGTAATCTGTTGGTAACACAGGGGTTATTAATGGGACCAGCAACACATAACACCGGAAATTTACCTAGGGCAATCCAGCACGGAAGGTTCTGGGTTCGTTTCCCCGGTAAGTCCCTCGCTTCTGTTGTTTTTCTGTTGTCTAGTTTTCTACTTCTTTATTATTCACGAGTGCCTGAAAACATACCTTTATGTGTGTGTAATATTTATTTACTGTTTACAGGCCTCGGGTTTCCCTTCACTATTCCCTGCCGTCGAGTATTGTGTTTTCTAATTCCATAGTTGATATCTTTCCATGCTACGATGTTAAGGTAAAGGATCCCGTTACACGCCCAATGAGGCATGTTGGGAATATGGTGTTAGGCTCTTATTTTCTTGACCATCGGCACACTAGGGGTGATGTGGTCAGCATTATGCCGGCCGCCTTAATCTTCCTAGAGTTGCTCTGGTATCCAGTTCATAAGGCTAGGTCGACCCCGGAGCCGTCTGCATTCTAAAAGAAACCCCACCTCAGAAGGGAATCGAACCATGTACCACCGAGTTAGGAAGCCAGTGCACTAACCACTGCGCTACTGCGGCTTCATGAAGTTAAACTGTGTAGTATCGTCTTGCTCTCTCTCTCTCTCTCTCTCTCTCTTTCTCTCTGTCTCTCTCTCTCTCTCTCTCTCTCTCTTTTTTTTCTATGTCGTCCTCTATTTCTTCCTACTTCTGCCATAGGGGAGAATAAGTACTGGAGGCCTCACTATATGTGGCGGTATTGCCTCCCCTGCTTTGCAATAGTGGTCCAACAGGGGCCAAAACTCAAGAGTATTGACTATGGGCCTTCAAAGGTGTCTACGTTCGCACAAGATTACTCTTGGCAGAGATGTAGATAGAAGGGTAATGACACTTCTATTACAAAGGGAGTCTTCACAAGATATTCAGATAAGCGAAAATAATTGCTTAAACATTAATAACACATAAGGAAGGGAAACCCGAGGCCTGTAAACAGTAAATTAATATTAGACAAACATAAAGGTATGTTTTCAGGCACTCGTAAGAAATAAAGAAGTAGAACACTTGGACAACAGAAAAAAACAACAGACGTGAGTGGCTTACCCAGGGTTCGAACCCCGTACCTTCCGTACGACAACTCCGCCTAGCTATACAAGCGAATCACACTGACCCCACGGCCAGCTAGGCATCCCCAAAAAAGGATGCTTTACTGACTAGTCATCAGTGTGAAACACAAGACAACACCGGAAGTATACAGTGGGCAACTTAGCCCATTAATGACGCAATCACTTCTGTTGTTCCTCTATACAGCAGTATATGTCAGTCCAAACAAGACAAAGACCTTGATACTGTGTCCAGTAAATGATAGAAGACTTAAGGACAGTAGTAGAGAACAGAGGGTACGTTTCTGGTATTGTATAAACATTAATAACACATAAGGAAGGGAAACCCGAGGCCTGTAACAGTAAATTAATATTAGACAAACATAAAGGTATGTTTTCAAGGTCTTTGTCTTGTTTGGACTGACATATACTGCTGCATAGAGGAACAACAGAAGTGATTGCGTCATTAATGGGCTGAGTTGCCCACTGTATACTTCCGGTGTTGTCTTGTGTTTCACACTGATGACTAGTCAGTAAAGCATCCTTTTTTGGGGATGCCTAGCTGGCCGTTGGGTCAGTGTGATTCGCTTGTATAGCTAGGCGGAGTTGTCGTACGGAAGGAACGGGGTTCGAACCCTGGGTAAGCCACTCACGTCTGTTGTTTTTCTGTTGTCCAAGTGTTCTACTTCTTTATTTCTTACGAGTGCCTGAAAACATACCTTTATGTATGTCTAATATGAAAATAATTGCTGCTTTGGCTGAGCACGTTAAGTCTAGAATTACCGCCCACTTTTGTGAAGAATTAAGCAATGATTAAATTTAGCTCGTTAAGCCCCTACCTCTGATTTACTCAGTGGAATTCTTATTATTCTGGTATAGCTCTGTTTAGAGTGTGTGTAGTAAATTGACTGAGACAAACATGCAGTACATTTAAAAGGATTAAATCGAAGTTAAATTTGTAAAATTACAAATAACAAAATTTAATATTCACTTAAGTTTTAAAGGTTGAAAATAATTGAATAGTTCAGAAGAAAAGTTTCATCATTGATTGGTAATTCAGACGATGAAAAAAAAGTTCCCTTTGTCAGCGTATATTTTGCAATTAGCTGACAATAGTAGTTTCAGCTCCCGCTGATGGGTTCTTTTTACCCTGCTCACGCTCGTCGCTGGTCAATGTTATCGGGTGTAGCTCGTTTCCCAGAAATGTCACGGAGAGTCTACAAAGTTGGTCCCTCGTCTTAAAGCGTAGGCCACTTATCCCTTCTTGTTCCAGAGATAGTACTTTCTGCTGATACCACAAATAACTATGATAAAGAATAGAAACGAAACGCTCTACTGAGTTTTGCATTTTCCGACATATAATTATGTGTCCCCTTTCTTCTATTCTACAATCCCATTTATCTCAGAATTTACCCTCGATGATAATTAAATTTAATCCCTCGGGATAAAACTTTCTTTGCATTCAAATTGAATAGCTTTATCTTTACATTACTTTTAAATGAAAAGGTTAATAGTACAGATAGAATATGGTTACATTTACATTTCCGCTGATTGAAAAGTGTTCACAATATAAATTGAATATGTTTTCAGCTTCTATTAATTTTAAAGTGCATATGTTAACATCGAAATTTACACTGGTTTGATACTGTAAGTATTATAATTAGAATGTACATAATTTCTTCATCTTTTCATCCCTGCTCCATGCGCAACCTGACTACTTTATGCATTGACTTCTCTTTACTAAACCAGCAATAAAGCAGTCACCAGTCGCTTGCAGTGGTGGTTCATGAAATCATCATTCTATACGCTGAAATTGCCAGCCTCAAATAACTAGGACATCCACTAGCGATTTTCACATATTAAAATTTACATGGCCATATACATATATATGTTAGTTCACATGTTAGTAATAAAATATAGAATGTAAAATCACAACTTACTCCAATCCTGGCTCACATACGTTTTGCTCAGATGAATAAAAGAGACTTAAATCGGCCTCTTACTCGCGTCTGGGATGTCGTTTCTTTAATAAGATAATTCATTCTATGACTCAGTGTGATTCAGTTTCCTCAGATATTCCGGTTTTCCTTCTTTAAATTTTTAGAGATTTCCTGGGCTGAATTGTAAGTCCGGATGAATACTCTAATAAAAGGTGTCCGGTCTGATAAATGGAAATTCTGAATTCTAACTACTGGCAAGTCTGGTGTCTTTGGCACGGCGTGAATCTCACAGTGAACTAGACTGTCTGAAGCGTCAGGTTATATTCACTGTCCTACCCGGTCTGTTTGTTATGGAGCTCAAATGATCATCCAATCTGATTTGAATATTTTGCATGACTCATGTAGTACAAAATTTCAAACATTACTTTTCTGAAAATGGGCTGTAAACATCCGATAGCCTGGCAGACAAAGTCACAGACACATCTGTAAACCGTGTTTCAGATGTACTTACTTACTTAGTCGTTCCCTCTCTACCGTGAGGTGTAGAGGTACAGAACAGTGTTCGGTGGAACTTTAGGGTTCCGCAGTTCATATTTAGTGGTTTTGCTAGAAATCGTGGAATAAATAAATCGTTAATAATGTGTTAATAACATTTCACATGTAGCAAATTATTACTTTATCAGAAAGTAATCTATTTGTAACAAGGTGTGCCGGAAACGATTATGTTATGCTTGGCTGTCCAGAATGTGTCGCACAGACGATTAATCTCTTATCTGTCACGCCCCCCTGGCCTAATCTTAGCTAAGCTTTGCCGCACCCTGACAAACGTGACGTATTATCACCAACAAGGAGTGTCAGATGTTTGAACAAACAAACTCTCTGCTACTTAGCAAACAGAACGAAAAAGATGCGACTCGGAAAAAAACGCATTGAAATCAGTACAAAAATGTAACTGATACTGACGTAGTCAAAGAGATATCGGAAACTGGACGCACAGATATCCATCTTGTCAGGGCCGTAGATACAGGGTGGTTTTGGGGGTTAAACCCCCCTCCCCCACCTCCCCCCTCTTTAAAGTGTGGGAAAAAACATTTGTAGGGAATTTTTACTATACCAAAATAGTGCATAAAAAATATTTAATAACCTCCCTTCTTTTTTAAAAATTAAGCCCTATCTACGGCCCTGCATCTTTTGACCTTGTGACACTATACTAGATCCAACTTTTATGAAGTGGGGTGAACACTTACTTTCCAAGCTGCCTCTCTACGTATTTGGTATTGTTAGTTGTATGCGTCTATTTTTATTGAAATAATTCCATGCCACGATGTTAAACTACCTTGTATCTTCTTAATCTCTCTCTCTCTTCTCTTTCTCTCTTCTCTTTCTCTCTCATCTCTCTCTCTTTATCTATCTATCTATCTATCTATCTATCTATCTATCTATCTATCTATCTATCTATCTATCTATCTATCTCTCTCTCTCTCTCTCTCTCTCTCTCTCTCCTTCTTTCTTTCTTTCATAGCCGACCTCTATTTCTTTCCTCTTCTGCTATAGGCAAATGTTAGAGACCTCAACACACCTGATTCATCTTTTATGAGATGTTGTGACCATTTCCCTCCCTCGCTGCCTTTGCCTTTGCCTTCACTAACTCAAGGGAAGAGTCAGGAACCCATTTACAGCTGGGCAGACTGGAGGTTTTCATCCCAGAACCCATTAATTGTACCTCGAGAGGTAAGCGATCTAACCGCTTAGCCGATCCTACTATCTTGCGAAACATTAACACTCATAAAAAAATCCATGATTGCATTTTACAAGGTTCTAGAACATAATCTACTTCACGTGGTATTTGAGGATTTGATATGAAATCTGAGCTTGGCCCAGTCAATTTCATACTCAACTAGTCCCAGATACAATTATAATATATGACGTTAATACCAAATAATCTGTGTTGGGAAAAAAAGCGAACACACATACATAATCACTCTCACACATACATACACACACATGAAGCATTAACAAACTAAAATGAAATTCATATGCTATAGTCATGAGATAATACTCCAAGCCAGAGTTTCTTGGTCTGTGGTCTATGGACCCCGTTGTGAATTCATTCTAGTGGCCCACATACATAACCTAAAATTCAAATTGTAACGATTTTAATTCTTCTTTTATTCCCATTTGTTCCAAACAGGGGTGCATAGCCTTCGTCCGACAACCAAAGGGGTCTAAAGCCTTCATCGGACAATCAAAGGAGTCCTTGGCTCGAAAGAAGGTTAAGAAACACTGCTCAAAGACATTCTAGAAGGTTCAAGAAAGTAATTCCTTCCATCTCATATCCCTAGAGATTTAATATGAAACCTACTCAGATCCTCATTCACTTTGCCACGCACGACACTTAAAAAACGTAACACGTTAATTTTAAACGATTTATGTTGGGAGAAGTTGCAAGATTGGTGTTGTTGTTGTCTTTTAATTACAAAGACATTTGTCGATTGTGCTGTTCGTCTTGTGTTATTGAAACACAAAGAATAAAGTAAGTGTAGGTATATTGGCTGTGCCCCTGAGCTCTTCCAGAAGATAAACAAAGAAGAGGAATACTAATTTCCTCATCTCATAGGCGACGACTAATATAAGGGCTATCAACGTCATCTTCATCATTATTTTAACTTGCGCTCCCTACAAAGCATAGAGCTATCACTCTTACAGGAAGCCTGCACCAAGCAGTCACATGCTCCAGCAGCCGTGGTTTCTATGGGAATTAGTTTAACTTGCAAAAATGGGAGGAGAATGTGAACAAGACGATAATGAAATCACATACTTTGAGAACAAGAGAGCTATCCAGGCTATCAGAAGAGAACAGAAACAACCCAACGACGACTACCACACTGTAGGCCGGCAGGGACAGATAACCATTTTTCGCCTCAGGATAGGGCATAACAAACTGAATAAACACATGCACAAGCTACGATTGTCTACTTCACCACTGTGCACATGTGGATTAAACGAACAAACTGCTGAGCATGTTCTACAGGATTGTCCTCTGTACGACCAGTTAAGAAAGATATACTGGCCCAATGACTCAACGCTAAACTCAAAGCTGTATAGAGCTATAGAGGAACTCCAGACAACGGTCGAGTTCATCAAGAGAACTCGTCTGACGGTGTAAACGTCAAAGATGCGATCATATGAAGAAGTTTAACATGATGAGGTTGCTAATCCCATGTACAACCTCAATTTAGTCGACTAGTACGAATCGCCTGAGGGTGCAATCGTTCTATTCTTTCTTCCCATCTTCAGAGACCCCCGGGAACGACACTGGGCTAATATTAAGTAGCACTCATAAAAAATTGCTACGTTAACAACCGCTGTAATAGCACAACAAAGCTCTTGTGCAGACTTCCTATAGCAGACTTCACCACAGTGAAGGAAAAGGGGACATGATGTATCTTAATATTGGTAAAATGTCATCAGCAGCTTGATCGATCGAGCTAAAAGAAACCAGTGGATAACAAATAAAACGGAAAAATAACTAGCCTTAACCCTAATCTTAAACCCTAACGCTAACTCCTAACCCTTACCGTAAACCCTAACCATAAACTTAACCCTAAATCCTAAATTTAACTCTAACTTTAAACCTTAACCCTATATTTAACGCTAACGCTAACCCCAACACTAAACCTTTAACCCTTACCCTAAACCTTAACTCTAACCCTAATTCAAACCCTTACCCTAATCCTAATCTAACCCTAACAGTGAAAACTAACCCTAAACCCTCAGCCATTATACTTACCTAATCGTAAACTCTAACCTTAACCCAGAACGCTAAACCATATCCTTAAACCTGATCATAACCATATACCTAGCCTTAAAACAAAAACCCTAAAAAATATTAAAAAAACATTATTATTGTTAGTTGTACGCGTCTATGTTTGTTTGATATTGTTAGTTGTACGCGTCTATACTTGTTTAATATTGTTAGTTGTATTCGTCTATGTGTGGTTGGTATAGTTAGTTGTATGCGTCTACGTTTGTTTGGTATCGTATAGATAAATATCACATGCATATAATAATTTGCCCTGTGTAGGTCCCGGGGGTCTCTGATGAGAGAAGCAAAGAATAGAACTACTGATTCCACAAGCATGTCGTACGTGGCGATTAATATGAGGTTCTGTAGGGGGCTGGCAATCTCACCAAGTAAAGCAATTTACTAGAAAAAACATCACTGCACTATTTTGTTTATGAGTTGTACAGACTTCCTACCTCTAATCCCGTAACTAGACGTCAATCTTGCCCTGCGACATCGGCATGCTTACGTGCCATTTGAGAGCACGCCAATCGCTAATAGTGGGTGGGCTCACGCAACTAACTCTTCACTCTGTGAAAAACCATCACTGCACCATTATGTTTATGAGTTGTACAGACTTCCTGCAATGGAGTCAGATGCGTTAGTGTATCCATGCTCCGTGTGGTGGGTTTTGATGTTAAAAGGTTAAGTATTAATTGTCTACAGATGTGAGGTCAGCTATGCAAGTCCCTGAGTCTAATTGTTGATGAAGTTGTTCTCAGGGTACCTGTCTGCTACCACCCTACGACCTCAATCTGCTATATATTTTGATCCTAATTATATGTTATGGTGTCTGGATGTTATGTGGCTAGGTGTCTAGGGTAATATGCAATATAATGTTAATAAAATGACAACAACTACACCTATAAATTAATGAACAAGTAATTAAACAAGTCACTGGGTAAATTTTAAATGATAATATTTTTTACACTTTTATTTTCCTGTATCTCAATTGCTGGGATACAGGACTCTTTAACTTCAAAATATAATGCAATTTATTTACAGCAAAGTACTTTAAAACACCAACTGTGTCTGTTAATATTACTCTAAATTGTTTCTGACTGGAAGTGTTCAGATGAAGCAATAACTCCTATGAATGGACACGCTTTTGCGGAACGACTTGTATCATCATGTCAAGAATACTGATTGATATAATAATGATGGAGAGTATGGTTAAATGAACTAACACATGCCCGTGGACAATTGGGCTTAACTTTATTTTCTGGAACGCTGTGATGTCCTTCTCACAACCACCTTCTTCACGACTGCAACGTCTGAAGACTGCTTCAAAACTCTTTTGATTTAAGGCACACCGGTACTTTTGCCTCGAGCTTGCAGCTTCAGGAGTACGTATATTATGGTATGTGGCTCTCTGATTGTTTCACGATGGAACCCTGAAATTGAGAGGATTAAGGCCTCCTCAGTACATCATACACCTATCTCCATCTCTAAACAATTAAACATTATCAACAGTTTCAAGATCAGTGGAGTTGCTAAATAAATAGCTATCGTTCCTATCTGATTTGGTGCCCTATTCATCATCAGGTAATCTTCAAACATCTGTTTGATACATTCCTTGTCATAGAAGAAATTATAGTTAAATTTATAAAGTCATGTGAAAGCACTGTGACATGCTGAAGACGGCCAGTGGTTTTCTGGTCTTACATCATAATAATATACATCAATTTCCCCTTTTATGTATTTTTATTTTCTCCCAAAGTCTCAGTAAGCCTGCCTGTCTTTTATACAAGGTGATAATCTTTCCTAATAACATTTGTTGCATGACACAAAGTTTTGAGGTTGGCGCCTTTCTAGGTATGCCTCTACCCAATGCATATACATTCAATAATAAGGTTTACATAAAGGTTTATCTTACCGCATCAATGAAATAATACACAATTTGTAGGTTAACCGGCGATCAATGGGCACATTCAGATCGCCACTGATGCAGAACAGCAAAGGCACTGGTCATGTATTCCTTGCGTCTGATGCTAACACTACTTGTGAGATTTTTTTCTTCGAGTGGCAACTAACGCTGGTTTCAAATCGTTTTTATTACTACTGTTAGTCTATTCTACCACAGCCAATCGAATTATGTTATGCCCACTAGCCTCTTTTTTCAAAAATAAATTACACTTTCAAAAATGTAACGTCCCCCCTCTTCCCCGCCTGGCCAAGTTGAGTGAGAACATCAATGCGTCTGTCTCTATGTCTTTTCTTTACAATATTTCTGTTATTATCTAAGCGTTTTTACTGTAAGATATTATAACATTTTGGGTAGTATTGTCTTCTAATAAACAAATATTATCGTTTTATTTGTCAACTGTCCTTTCGTCTATTTTATTCTTCTAAGTTTCACTTTCGCCATCTCCAGCCCTACACATTAGTGAGTATTTTCAAATTTCCAAGTTAGCCGTAATTTTTCTTTTCTTTAAATCCACCACCGTTTTCCTTCTCTCTCGTTCGTTTCAAAATGAAGCAACGCGTTAGGATTTCATCAGAAAATACTACCACTGTATACAGGAAATGAGAGCTTGTCTGTGTGTTTATACTAACGTCTCCCTATCTAAGTGTCTATACATTCAAACTGCGCTACTAATGAACGGGGTGGGGCAAGTAATTTGGAGTGGATTTGCACCGCTTTTCCAAATCTGCTAGTAGCAAAGTCACGCATTTTCGTTACAGTAAGCGATGCCTAGAACCACTGTCGCATGTCGTTCTATTAATAATTTCTCTCCCTCCGTCACTGCTCCGTTTGTCTCTCACTCTTTCTTGGAACGAACACGCCTAGGCTGTCAAAATGTTATAGTTAATTTCAAGGATTATTTCAAGGAGTATGAAAAACTTGTACTATTGAGAGATGGTATCATTCACTTTGCGTTAAGGTTTTCTCAAAACCTGCGCTACTGCGGGCGATGGCGAAGACGTTAAGCACAACTCCCCTACTTTATCTCTATAGTATGTGGATTTTTATATTAATATATAATATTTTATCTATTTGATCGGGGTATCATGGATCTTACTACACTCCGTAGGGAGCAAACAGGAAAATTATGATGATATAATAATTCAAATGGCCCTGCGACATCGTCATGCTTGCGTGCCATTCGCTAAAAGTGGGTGGGCTCGCGCAACTGACTCTTCACTCCGTGCTGGGTTTTCGGTTGCGAGACAAACCATGGTTTTGGACTGGCCGCCGATACAGAAATTATCTGCCTCCTTTGTCAACAAGTTTTTCTCTTTTGCGGCTCGAGTGAAGTCCCCTTGTTTTGCTTTGTTAGCGGGGGCAGCTTCCTTTAATCTCTTTCATTGTCCCACCACGTAGACAACATGCCTCTTTGAATGTGGACTATCATCTGGTGACCAACATTCCTACGCGTGTCGCGAGTTCTTTGTTATCGATCGCTATGTCGAGCGTGTTATTGTACCAATGTGGTGACACACGTTTTGTGAAAACAAGGGCTTAAAGTATCAAACGATTTCTTTTTATTCCCCATGTCGACGCTTCACGCGCTAACAATGATGTCTACCGGGACAGGAGTGTTCCAAAAGATAATGAAAGGTTTGGGAAATTGCAAATGTGGGATTTAAGTTACACTTATGTAAAGTCCGTGATTTAGACAGATTACTTTAAAAAAGGTGAAAAAGCACAAGCAGGAGAGAAAAAAAATAAGAAGATGATGAAAAAGGTACAGGGCAATAAAGCCTATGAAAACTTTATCACAGTAATTGTAACAGGGAAGCAATACATTTTTAAAAAATTACTTATAAATAAAAATACTGTCACTACATTATATTGCATGAAACGTACAATTTTGAAGTGCTTCACGTGAAATGTCGATTATAAAAATATATACGTACTTTAAACCCAAGAGCCAGACAAAACACGTGTTTTTTTGTTTGTTAATATAGTACCCAAAGGTCTCACTTCTTTCATCTTGTGTTGTATTTTGACAATTCTCAGATATTGCTTTCCATCTGTCTGCTTTTCTTTCTTGCGACATTCGCTCAATGTGTTTAATACAACACGTTTCGATACATTAAATATTTTTTTTAAATACGCCAAGGTTTCAAATTTTTTTATAACGACAGCTGGTGTGTGTGTGCGCGTGTGTACGCTTCACGCATGCGAGTAAAATATATATACTGTTCAAAAAAAGAAACGCAACATTATTGCAGTGATAATGGACACCAAATTTCAAACTTGTACCAAAATTTTATTTTACGGAATTAATGTTTCAATCTTGGCATGAAGAAACTTTCAGACTTTAACAATGAAATGATGTTCATTAAATTTAGTTTGGACTTTTATTCTTTGCGACTGAGGCCTCCGTTTCAGTAAGGTGTATGGCCTCCTCTGGCCTCTATCAGAGAACGACATCTCCTTGACATGGATCCGATTAGCCGTTGGATCTGTTGTTGTGGGATGGCTGCCGACTCTTCCCGCAGTGCAAGAGACAACTGTCGGAGATTGGCTGGAGCCACGTCTCGCTGGCGGAGTCGTCTGTCGAGTTCATCCCATAAGTGTTCTATGGGGTTCATGTCTGATGACATGGCTGGCCACGGAATGGTCTGGACGTTGTTGTCAGCGAGGAACTGGGTGGTGAGTTGTGCTACATGAGGTCGAGCGTTATCCTGCTGAAAAACGACCCTCGTGCAGCCAGAAGTGGAAGGACGTGAGGACGAAGAATTTCAGCAACGTATCGTTGGACATTCAGGCGTCCTTCAATTTGCACCAGGTCACTTCTCCCCATGCAGTTGATCGCCCCCCACATCAGTACACCTCCACCACCATGTGGAGGAGCCTCATCAACGCTGTTCTGGGCGTAGACCTCATGGACTTTGCGGTAAACTCTTCTCCGTCTATCGTGTCGCTGGAGCACACAAAAATGATTTATCACTAAACCAAACCCGTCTCCAGTCATTCCCAACGGTCCATTGACGATGCTGGTTCGCCCACTGCAGTCGGTTCTGGCGATGCCGGTCCGTAAGAACAGGACCTCTGTAGGGTCTTCTAGCCCAAAGACCAGAGTTGTGCAGCCGGTTCCTGACCGTTTGATCTGAAATTCGACGACCTGCTGACATTGACTGGACTGTGGAGGACGCAGATGCAAGTCGATTCCTGAGGTGACGCAGCCGTATGAAGCGGTCTTCGGCAGGAGTTGTGACTCTGGGTCTTCCACTGCGCGACCGGTCTGCCTCTGAGCCAGTTTCTTGAAATCTCCTCCAAAAGCGACTAATGGTGCTTCTAACCACATTAAATTGTCTGGCCACTACACTTTGTGACTGTCCAGTCTGTAAACGTCCAATGATGATGAGTCGTTGTTCTGTAGTGAGATGAGCCATACTTGCGCATTGAATTTTCAACTGAATTTATTCGAGGAGCGTCAATCTTTTATAGGCATTCAATAATATGGTCAGAGAGTTTTGTGTTCAGTAAGTTTCACGGGATTCTCATGAACCTGTCACGAGTTATTGTCAAAAATTTTGTTTTGACCTTGAACTCTTTCATGACCTCACGAATCATGAGGTGAGTACAATTCAGGTAACCACGAGAAGTTAATGACCAGGTGGACACAGTCGATAGGTTGACTGATGTCCAATCAGCGAATATCTTTTATAAAAGTAACACCAAAAAAGTTGCGTTTCTTTTTTTGAACAGTATATAGATAGTCTTTCTTTATAAATACATTTTTTTTTAATTTAACAGTAATAGAATTGCGTAGGTGGAGGTACCGAAAGTTGTGAAAAGATATTTGAGGGGTTTCGTCTTGGTTTTAAAAATAGTTGAGAATTACTGGAATTAGGTACAGATTCTGTAGCGAGTTAACAAATTTTTACTCGCGCCAAACTATAGCCTTTGTGCAATAACTGGAGCATGCGCTCAGATATCTTCACAGTTTCCGGTTTAACACGTGTTCTGTGAGTTCTCTTGTTGAGCTGATCTTCTCCCGTGACAAGTTGTTACAGTCGGTCTCTGCGCTCTTCGTCAAATTTTGTCTTTTGTTTCAACTCTTTTATCATTCCTGTCGTCGTAATGTGATCATCAGCCTGCGCCGTTATTGTATTTTCGTATTTCCTTGAGCCGCTGTTGTCATGAAGAGGTTTCCCTGAACTCTGTCCATGCTATGCAGTCAATTATCGAGGTATTTCCCTGTTCCTGTCTGTCTTTATCTTCTTCTCTTTGAGTTAAATTTACCAGGTCTCACCATACTAGCAAGTATGCCAAGCATAACACGACAGCCCTTTTTCTGAATTCCTAGAGTGAGGGAGGCAGGGGTAGAGCGACAAACACGCGGAGACGAGCGCTGGAGACAGAAGCGAAAATGATAAGGAAGACGTGGAAAGAAATTGAGCTGATGGCATGCAACAGAAGGACTTGGCATGTGTTTATTGAAGGTTTATGCTACGTGGGGAGATAAAGGCTATTGACTGAAGCATGTCCGTCAAAACAATGACATGAAAAGAATTAGTCAAACATCTAAAATTTGCAGCCATTTTAAAAGATTTTAAAAAATGTTACTGGACTACGTAGTTAATTATTCTTTAATCACAACAAGGTAAAAAATATAAAAATAACCATACATTTACATACACACAAAAGTGAGTTTGTAAATATATGGTTATCTTTATATTTGTTACCTTGATAGCCAGTGTCCTGAGTTTATACTTGAAAGATTCTCTGGGTTCCTTCCTCGCGTGAGCACTACAAAAAGTTGACAGTGAGAAAAGACTGCTTCTGCTAGATGCACGCCTAAATGATCAAATAATTGTCCCTGTGTTTGGGTGATTGTCAGGCAAATCCTGAAATCACAGAAAAATGGCGACGGTTCAAGATGAAAACAAGGCTGGTATTGCTTGGTTCTAAATTGATGCGTGGAATGAAAACTAATCTTTGGCATTACTCCAATGTAGATCTAAGTTATTTCTGAGGCTTTTCTACAATTCTAAAACTTGTTGAATTGGAATCTAGCGCTTCAGTTTCTTACGCGGTTTTCTATCCTGGTTGGGTATGCATTTAAATCATAACATCTGGTTTCAAACTAGAGGGGGGATGAGTGTGGCATACTGTGCATTGTTAGATATACATGTGGGATCTCCAAATATATAGGGCTACAATACTGCGCTGTGGTTCTGGCTTTGCCCATTCTGCCAGCTTAAAGTGGTTATAAAAGTTACATATTGTGTTTATAAACTTACTGACGTTATTTCAATTACCATTTGCTGTTGTCCCATAGTCAGCACTAGCATTTCCTGCAGTTTTATCAAGTCTTTTAAGTGGCTTAGTCTAATTTCTGCAAACATTATTGCATTAAATTTGGCCATTTTTAAAATCTGATCGAGCTGTCCGTGTGCAATGAAGATTGTCCTTAAAAACCAAACCAAATCAAAAACCTGGTCCTAATCTAATCTGAAATCAAACGGTATTGTCAGCGCAATCAATGATGTGATAGGAAACTCTATACAGAGCGTTACAACAAGAGGAAATCTGATCATCAGCAGGTGTCCTGTCGTAAATTTATTTTGAGAGAAAAGAGTCGTAGAAATAGTGGTCCGGTTTAGAGTGGAAAATGATGATGGAAAGCTCAGTGATAGAAAATGTAGAGATTTAATAGTTACTTCACAGCGTGCTGGAGGAGAGTAAAGACAGACTTATTTACGACAAATCGTGTCTCTCAATCTTCTCTTTCACTCTCCTGGTCAAACAATTATTTGCCAGTTTTCCAGACTCGCATCTGCGCGCTCACCGATTTGGTGTTTTCAAACACACACACGACGTTGATACAAACTATATTAAACGAATAGGAGAAATGTTGGGCTTTGGGTATATCCACCACACAGAACTAAATGAGTTTAGGTGATTTTATTCACTTTAAACATCAATCACTAAAAATATCAGATATTACATAAATTATCATAAGTACACAAATGCAAATAACAAGTTTGGGAGGGGGTGAAGAAGATTGGTATCGACTAAGCCCTTCCCGCTCATTAGACAAAGACAAACCCAGTCCAGAGATAGATAATATCAGGAACACGGGTACGTTAACCTAACAGTAAAGTTAATTACTCTGAAAGAGGTATTACCAAGTTAGGTATAAGTGATAGAAAAAAAAACTGTTCTTCCCAGCTGTTCTTCCCTTTACTAAGCAAATGGAAAGGAGGTGGTTTTAAACAGAGTTAACAAATTATCAACTCTCCCACTTAAAGGAACAAGGTAGGGTATACAGAAAAGATATATGTTACCAGGTAAGCAAGTTAACAAAATGGTCACACAAAAGAATTAATTTCCTGTCATTCATACACGCGCTAGCAAAGGCCTTCACTCATCTTGCTCTCACTTACCGATTGTAAAAAAATCTTGCACTCCATAGAATAACACAACAGCAGTTACACCTCAACTAAATGTATGAGTGTTTGTTCAAGTTCTAGCCCCAGATTATCGGGTAGGCGGTCAGCACATAAAAGGATCCCGTAATCGCTGGAAAATGAATCTGTAGTTGTGTCTCTTTTCTTAATAACAGTTTCTATGGGAGGACACGGTCTCTGATACCGGGGTGAGGATGGTGTGGTCTATTTGACTATGCCGCTGATAATAAAATTCTTACGCGTGCTGGTACACTTTATCCGTGAGGTATGGTTTAAGTCCAGTGAGAAAACTAAGTCACATCACTGTTCAGGAAATTATGAATTATCTCTCTGTGTCAGTAAACTAACAAAGCTCGGGCCAGTGTTCTTCTTCCCGTTACGACTTAAGTTGTTTGATGGTGCGTTAAATTTGTCTTTGGGTGTGCTTTCTTTGCTATAAGTTAGATAGCGGAATTCCAAACATAGAATCGCCTCAAAGATTAAAAATTTACACAGTCTCAACAAGTTCTGCGTCAGGGGAACTCTACACACTGTTTATGCTTTGCTTTGCTTAGACTGATTTCTTTATTGCTTTCTTAATGCTGGGATCGCACAGGTTACGATCACTCTGTATGAAAGAAAAAAAAGACATGTAATATACCGAAAACAAATAACCTTCTAAAGCGCGATGAATTTCCCGTAAAGCCTATAATACGCTCGAGTATTTAATTATGTATTTAATAAACACTGCGCGAGTTCTAGTGGTTAAAAACACACATCTATAAAACTAGGACTTAACTGAATTTATTAATTATAAATTCCTTCGCGACTTTAAAAGTTAATTTAAGCATCTATTATCTTTTGAAATAATATAATAGATAGATCATTATATTTAAAACTGGAACTCTTGAGATGGTTTAATTAAATAGATTTAAATTAACACAGAATCCCTTTAAATAGAATGACTGAGCTAGACCACTGATCACTTTACACAATATATATTACCGCTTTGCACAGAATTAGAAATCACTGCAAATATATATAAAATCCAGGGGAAAATCTATAACAAGATTTCAATAAAGCTAGTGCTTCTGTAAAGATCTGGCCAGCGAGTGATAACGTGTCTAGTTCTACATGGTCTATTTAGCTAAAATGAAATGTAAGTTGAGTGGGACATGATAAACTTGACAACTTATTTGATCTCACGAACTTTTGGGGATCTGACCGCCAAATCAAGAGAAGAAGCCGCCCCCTGGTCTTCGTATCCGCTCGCTGCTGCCCGTTTCGCTTTCCCCCGTTCGCTCGGTTCCTCGATTGACACCGAGACGCGAAATTAGCGGCAAGCAACTGCGTCTCGTATCAGGGAAAACTACTGTCTTTGATAGCGCCGATAGTCTCCCTTAAGATCCCTCGGTCTGTCTCTTTGATCTCGTCGCTGTATCCTACATGAGTCCCGGTGGAATGCGTTCTGGCAAACGAAAAGTTACAACAAATGTTCAGGGGTTCTAATGTTATGAAAAGCTAAAGGTCCCTTTAAATCATCCATCATATCAGGGAAAATTCACTAGTCAAACTAGACGTACGTCACATGTCCCCTTCGCACAAGTGTTTCAGTTCTTTAATCCCTTTTACATAAGGGGATAGGCCCACTTGGGTCATAACTCCCAAGTGTCAGCCTTCTGTTGTCTTTCCAATCTGCGCTGGGAATAGAACACTCTCCACCTTGGTTGCGACTTTCAGCTTCAGTCATGGTTTTTATTCATGCTACCAGCTTGAGGAAATTGTAAAATAAATCATTATGTTGTATTTACATTACTGTCCTGAATTCCATAATCTCGTTGTGGGTGCTCCACAGCCATCACAACGCCCTTTCAGCAGTTTCATCGAGTGCTCTTGTTCTTGACTGTCCTTTCGCAGCCAATTTTTTCAGTAAATCCTACAATGAGGCAGCCACCAGACCTCTTCCACCAACCATTAAAGCTATGACTTTTCCTGCGAACCATCGTGTCTCAAGTCCGTGACCAGATCATTCTACTTGGCTAATTTGAACTAGTGTTGCTCCACCAATCCGAATTCTATTGGCATTGTCAGCACAATAATTACAATTTGGTGTGATGATGGGAAATGCACCACCATATCATGGTCGTTTCTGAGATTTTCAACATATTTTCACGCAACAACAACAAAAATCGATATTTTTTCCAAAGTATAACACAATTTTTGTCCCTACACTACTTTTCCTGCTCATATTTAACGAGCACTTCTTTCTTGTAATGACGGCTTAATCTTTTTACATTAATTTGATCTTCTCATGCTGCCTTGGACCACGATCTTATTATCAGAAACGTTGTTGCCATGAAAACGTAAAGAGTGCTGAGTGAAAATGTTTCAGTCTTTTCAGCATATCAGCTTATTAGTTACTTAAATAATGCGCATAATATCATCATTTCTCTTCTCGCTACTTGCGGAGCATGGGAGCCACGACTGTAAATGATCTTCTTGCCAAAAAGCCTGCTTCAAAGCATTTACGTGCTCTTGCAAGAATTGATTCTGCAAAGGGAGACAGTTCTGATGATCAGATTTTCTCTTGTTGTAACGCTCTGTAAAGAGTTTCCTATCATATCATTGATTTGGTTATTGATTTATGTTACAAGGCGAAGATTCCAGCGCCACATTGAATCTTAAATTAGTTGCCTGTTACGACTGCCCGAAGGGAGCGACAGTCCTCTTCTTCCTGCGTATCCTTAGACATCCGGGAACTACACGTGGCGAGCCTTGTTTAGTAAACCATTACCCCAGTCCTACTGCCGAGACGAGATAAGTAGCTTAGACTCATCATTATCACCTTTCCGCTCCCCAAGGAGCATAGGCCTTCAACAAACTTAAGCCAAATTTAGGAGTCGGAGTGGCCAAGAGGTATGGCGTCCGCGTCGAATTATAGAGGTACAGTGTTCGATTCCCAGTTGAGGGAATATAATTTATGGAAAATTTTTTTCAGAACCAGTGGTCGAAATGATGTCGTACTCCCCCCTGGTCTCATGGGTAGCGAGATCGGATGACTAGCTTTCTTGGATAAGGGCGAAAAATAGGAGGTCCTGTATGCCAGTTGCGCACGTTAAAAATCCCTCGGCAGTTGGAAATCGGAAAGAGTAGGCCATAAGGCCGCTGCCCTGTCAAAATTTAAAAATTAGAAACCTACCTACCAAATATATTTATAGAATGTGTGATTTCTATATACACACATTGGGATTCTCGCCGGTGATACGGAGTTCGTGTTGCACTGTGCTGAGATCCTCTTTGTGTGATCTAAGGGAGGATATCGGAGCACTGATGGAGTTGTCCATGTGCAGTCATGATAATCCTTAAAAACCAAACTTTGTCAAGTTTTCCTATCCTTCGCCATCGTCTAGAGGTCTTTCTGTGTCTTCCTCGTTCTTTCATCTCTGTCTCCAGTTCTCTTCACCTTGTGGTCTTTGGTCTCCCGTTACCACTATTAGCATGGGGATTCCAGAATAAATACTGCCTTTAATGCTGTTAACAGATTTTCTCAGTGTGTGTCCGATCCATCTCCGCCGTCTTCTTCTCATCTTTGCTCCACTGTAGCTTGTCTGGTTCTCATCTTCAGATCCATATTACTTATCTTGTCAAACCACTTCAATTCTTCTATTATAAAATTTAAAAGAAAAGAAATACACAACAAAAATTGTAGAAAAAAGAAGAAACAGTTAAATTAACGATTTGTAATTAAAATTAGAACGAGGATTGATTGACTTTAAAACATTTAAAGCGCAAATAACATTACGGCCATATGAAATTGAAAACGGTAGAAAATCAGGCGAAAACAACATTTTATATGTGAACAAATCCTTGGCTATCAAACTGCACGGCTTCAAGTTAACGTGATTAAGGGGATTCTGAAATAGATCTTCTTGTAAGCGAAGACCTACAGTACAATATTTATGAGCTGACGTTTGTTCCAGCCTTGACCGAGTGTTGGTTAAAACACAGACATACAACCACACACACGCACACATAAATCTCTTATAAACAAGAGCCAGATAAATAGAAAATATTGGTACAGTTGTACTGAAGAGCGTTTAGTTCCCAGTTCTCTAGTTCCCTGAAGAGCGTGTAGTTCCCAGTTCTCTAGTTCTCTGAAGAGCGTTTAGTTCCCAGTTCTCTAGTACTCTAAAGAGCGTTTAGCTCCTAGTTCTCAAGTTCTCTGAAGAGCGTGTAGTTGCCAGTTCTCTAGTTCTCTGAAGAGCGATTAGCTCCTAGTTCTCTAGTTCTCTGAAGAGCGTGTAGTTCCCAGTTCTCTAGTTCTCTGAAGAGCATGTAGTTCCCAGTACTCTAGTTCTCTGAAGAGCGTGTAGTTCCCAGTTCTCTAGTTCTCTGAAGAGCGTGTAGTTCCCAGTTATCTAGTTCTCTGAAGAGCGTGTAGTTCCAGTTCTCTAGTTCTCTGAAGAGCGTGCAGTTCCCAGTTCTCTAGTTCTCTGAAGAGCGTGTAGTTCCCAGTTCTCTAGTTCTCTGAAGGGCGTTTAGTTCCCAGTTCTCTATTACTCTGAAGAGCGTTTAGATCCTAGTTCTCAAGTTCTCTGAAGAGTGTGTAGTTCCCAGTTCTCTAGTTCTCTGAAGAGCGTGTAGTTCCAGTTCTCTAGTTCTCTGAAGAGCGTGTAGTTCCCAGTTCTCTAATTCTCTGAAGAGCGTTTAGTTCCCAGTTCTCTAGTGCTCTGAAGAGCGTTTAGTTCCCAGTTCTCTAGTTCTCTGAAGAGCGTGTAGTTCCCAGTTCTCTAGTTCTCTGAAGAGCGTGTAGTTCCCAGTTCTCTAGTTCTCTGAAGAGCGTGTAGTTCCCAGTTTTTTATTTCTCTGAAGAGCGTGTAGTTCCCAGTTCTGTTTTGGCTACTGCTTACTCAATCATGTTGTACAAGGTGACTAATTTGAGGTTGCGCATAAGGTTGGCAGCCTCATCATTTAATGAAAGATTCTCCCTCAACTGGGTTGAAGAATAACATGCTGCCACTCTACTCCTCTCATGGAGTCAACAGTTTTAGAGTACATGTTGTACTGTTTGTGTGTCCTCCCCTCATGGACACGTATCTGTCTATCCAGTTTTCAGTTCGTTGACTATAATATAATAATAGCCCCTTCAGTCATAATTGACTATGGGAATGCGCCCCTGAGGTGACCGCCCTCAGCTGCTTATTTTCCTGGTGTTCCTTTCGACGTTTTCTCATCTCTTCTGCTTGTTGTGAGAGCTTCTTTTCGCCCAATCTCAGGGGGGCGCTGAAGATAGCATCGCCACTTGGTGCGATAGGCAGCTTCATCCTCCCAGTTTGCTGGATTTATGTCCAGTGCCCTTATGTCTCTCTTTGATACATTTTTGAACCTCAGCTGCGGTCGCCCAACTGTTCTTTTGCCATCTGCCAGTTGTCCGTAAAAGATATCTTTCGGGATGCGACCATCTTCCATGCGGCGGACATGGCCAACCCAGCGTCTGCGCTGTGTAAGCTTTGAAGGCCAGCACGTGACAGCGATTCGACATTTGCCAGTTTGTCTTTCCACAAAATACCAAGGATAGGGCGTAGACACCGTAGATGGAAGGTATTGAACCTTCTTTCTCGCTTAGCATAGGCTGGCCATGTCTCGCTGCCATATAGAAGTGTGCTGGTGAACAGGTGGTTCTGAAACGCTGAAATTGAATATACCGGACCGAAAGGCGCAGACATCGTAGCCAAGCACATATCTCTCACAGGGATGGCGTTCCATCTGACTAGACAGATAAGAAAACGATTCACCACCTTCAAGCATGTCGTAAAAGACTACTACTATGAGGTTGTACATGGGACTAGCAACCAAATCACGTAAAACTAATTACTACATGAACCACCACTACAAGGGCACGTGGTTATGCCATAGGATTGTTGTAACTGGGCCAGCTTTAATGGGTTTTTTTTCCTTAACTGGAGTTTTGGCACAAGTTTTGACAAGAAAACGGAAAGCAAGGAATAATACTCGTATGTCTAATCTGTTCAGTATTCTGTAATGTCTTTTTTATACTTCCATAACTAATACACTCTATGGAGATACAATGCAATTGAAAAAGACATGTACTTATCACTACCTGTGCACTGGCTTCCTAGCTCAGTGCTCCATGGTTCGATCCTGTGACAAGACGTCTGAACATGCTCTTTTGTGTGATCTCTCACACCTTCAGCCCTCCGGCAGTACCCTTTCTTTCTCTTCATTTTTCCCACTCGTCGCTTTTATTTGGCAGATATCATGCCTTTTTATTTGTATTTTCCCTATTTGGCTCTATGATGGGACATAGCATAGTGAAGTCTCTAACACGCCACTCCCCTATTGCAGTAATTGCTACGGGAGTAATGCGTATCTTATTGTTTACCACTCCTCAGACGTATTTACGCTTCACCAGATTTGGTGACCTGGCCGGCGATAATCTTTTCAAGCGAAGGTGTTTTGTTTGTTCAAGCTGCGTTGGGAAGGAATGTTAAATAACACCAGATTTGTTTGTCTTGCGAAACACGATAACCGGTGCATGTGGGCAGACAAATGTGATATAATCGCTTCCGGTCCTTGGTTAAAAAGTAATCATGGATTTATTACATTTTACACAATATGAGTCTACAAATGTGTTGGTGACTGTGTATGCAAGACATCACATGTCCATATATGGTAACACGTAACTTTTGCAGGCACGCACCTTATTTCACGTGGAACTATTTTGAAATATCACACCCTATCTGCATGATTTGAAATGATTGGGTCTTTCTGATTAGATTCATAACATCACTGGAGGGAATATAGGCTGACAATTTCACAGTTTTATTTCTCTGTGATTTGCACGCTCGCAAAGACAACATCAGGCCTCGCCACAGTGAAAACTAGATTCCTAATTCCTAATTGTTATCCAGACCTTTTATTGCAGAACCAGATAAGAATGATAAAGCACAGGTAATCTCTTTCAAATTTTAATAAGGAACACTGGAGCTTGGAAACTGAAGAAAGACGGAGTCAGAAGGGGCAGTCTATTGTAAAATTAAAAGAAATCCCAGACACGTGTTGTAAGAGAACAATTCGTCTCTTTTATACATCTGTGAGACGTCTGTAGCCAGGATTGGCTTCTTTGTGGTACCAGCAGAACGTACTATTTGTGAAACAAAACGGGATCAGTCGCATACGCTTTAAGACAAAGGACGCACTATGTAGAATGTCCTTGAAGTTTCTGGGAGAAGAGCTACACCCGACAACCTTGACCAGAGACGAGTGATCAGTGTGAAAAGACAGAACCAGAATTGGCAGCTAAGTTCAAACATATGCTGGCACTTGAACTTCTTAACCCTTTTCGCATTTCCCAAATACGAGGATGACAGCTTTTCTTTATCCATAACTATTCAAATTATTTTCAAACTATTAAAACTAAAGTGATTATTAAATTTTGTTATTTGTAATGTTACAAATTAACTTCGATCTAATCATTTTAAAGTTACTGCATGTTTGTCTCAGTCAATTACTACACACATTCTAAACAGAGCTATACTTGAATAAGAGAATTCTACTGAGTAAATCAGGGTTGGGGGCTTAAACGAGCTGATAAATAAGTGCTTAAGTTCTTCACAAAAGTAGTCGGCAGGTTACGGAATTAACGTACTCAGCGACAGCCAGCGTTGTTTTCACTTACCTGAATTTCTTGTGAAGACTCCCATGTGATAGAAGCTTTACTACTCTTCTATCGACATTTCTGCCAAGAGTAATCAGATTCGGCGTTCACCTCACTAGTCTTTGTTTGTTAGAGGATGGACTGGGGCCAATTTGGGAAGTGAACCTGACATTATATATATTCAGGAAAAATTGTAATTCCAAAGGATATCACCAAGAGTAGGTAAGAGTGATTGAGTGGCCACTGTAGGAAAGAGTGCGTGAGTATTTTTCATTGTTTCAGGGAATTTACCAACATTGGATTTGCTTAAACTTGTTTACGTTACTGGGTAGCATATAGTAGGAACTTGTTTACTTTACTGTCTACTTTGTAACATAGTGCTAAACTTCGACCTTTGGGTTATTAACTTTTGGGTTCTTTTCTCCATAGGGGGAGGGCGCATTTATTCTGCTATTTCATATGTATGTAAATCTGATGATATTTGATCTTTCTTTAGATATAGGCGTTGTCAAGTTTTAATGATAATAATTAACAAAGAAACTTAACTTTGTGTGTTGGTCAGACCCATACCCAAGTAACCGTAGTTTTTCACGTTTGTGTGTCTTGTTGTCACATAGCTGTGTGTGTGTGTAGTTAAACTTATATTTATATGTATGAGGAGGGCAAGGTTGTCTTGTACTAAATTATAGTCGTATAGATAGGCTGGAGCCCAATGGGCTGATCACCCGTTGGCTTGTCACACCGATTACGGAAACAACGGCAGATGGATCTATTTGTTGTTGCCCTAAAGACGCCGCTAGGCGTGATGGGAAACTACAACAGAGAAAATCAATCTGCTGTTGCCCTTAAGACGCCACAAGGCGTGATGGCCTCTGACTGCTTGGTCGGTCTTTGGCTAAGGACGGAAGAAGAGAAGAAGATAGGCTGGAATAGAGAAACTTATTCATTCCAGAGACATATCTTTTTCCTTAAGCTATCACCCGTGAAATCTGTTTCTCACACCTTTCTCACGTACCTATCACCATCCACTCTACTCAGACGGGCCAAAAATAAGTCACAACCTATCTGTACGACAGGCTCTGAAACATGGAGAGCAACAAAAACAGCAATCAAAAGGCTACATACTTTAATAAATGGGTGCTTGCGTAGAATAGAAGGACTGAAATGGTATGACAAAGTCACAAATGTGGAACTGATGACAAGAACCAGATAAGTGCCAGTGGAACAAGAGATAAGAAGAGGACGCTGGCGATGGATAGGACATATATTGAAGACACCTGTTGAAAGTATCACACGGCAGTCCTGTGACGCTGGATCTAAAATTTTGAAACTAGCCAGGAGCTTAGGCACCTCCCTAAATTATTTTTGAACTTTGGCCCGCCCATTTAATTTCTTTTTGGTCGCCTGTAGTTGAAAAGTGGGGGTAACTGGCATGTCTCTTTAAAATCGGACAGGCTTACTCTCCTCTTCTTTTATGTTGGTAGGAGAAATAATTGACGCGCCCAAAACTCTCTGTCGCGAGAAGCGGCATCTTTTAGAGTTATTTGACCACGAGCGAAAGCCTGGCACTCGGTTTCTGAGAGAAGAGCGGCAAACTTTCCCTGGCCTTTGACCCCCAGGGAAAAGCATTGCCTTTCATGTGTCCACAGGGAGATCCGATTACGCCAAGCAATGATGGTCTCTCTCTTTAGCACGGCTGTTTCGTCAACGGTCCACGGCGAAGCTAGTCTCAGAGTTCCGTGGAGGTTGCGTCACGTTACGTGCAACCCGGTGGAAGAGTCACTCGTAAACGCAGGTGGCCAGAACACCTGGTGCCTGATAGTTCTATATAATCTAAACTCTTTAGTTGTCTGACATTTAATGCTCCAGACGTTCTAGCAGAGTGGACGTGTAATCATTATTTGACAGATTGGACCAGCTACTGTTGGTGTAGTAGATTTCTTGACCTCTCGTGGAGAAGGAAACGTCCACACACTATCGATGTGGGGACCTGGAAACAAGCATTTCGTCACAACTCTGGTCGTATCATCACATCCTTGACCGCGTGCTCGAGTTGAGAACGGTTTGCGTTAAATCCTAAAAACCCATTACTTGGAAGGCCGAGGGAGTACCCAGCTGCTGCCACCTTCTGCTCCTGAAGCTGCTTAACCTCATTCGGGTCAAGACTGCAGGATACTATCACACCGACAAACTGGGGATGTTATCATCAGGACTTATAATGGACAGTAATTAGTAGCGTTTTTGAAGTACAGGGTGTGCTAGAATTGGGTGTTTATTAATGTTTTGTAGCCATTTTGGTTTACCTATTGGCGGTGTATTCATTTGCTGTGGGATGTTTATTTTTTTCATGTTTGTGTCGTCGTAATCGCCTCTATTCTGAGGCTGGGGATTGAAAGACGGGGACACAGATTAGAATTTGGTGGTTATCATTTCTAGTACACAGTCTGGGTCTTTTTCTATTGGGTTAGTTCGCGGAGTTAATTTGTGTTTGTGTGTGTACAACTTGGGTGCCAGTTTGGATTATTAACCAAAATCAGGTTGTTGTATGTTGTTATTCTTATGTTTATTTATAGTGAATCATACTTTGTTGGAGTGATTTTTTGTTATAATTCCTGCCATCGTGCAGATACAGTATGGGTTTTTTCTATCTACATTTATATCGTAATAAACATAGAAAACTAATTGCTGCTGATCAGAATTGTCTTCTCCCTGTACATCTGTAATCGTTGAATGTGAAAACCATTTTGTGTATCTGTCCCTTACTTCATAGATCTATCTATTCGTTTGTCGATAGGTGAGAAAGAGAAGAGTGAGTGGAGTTGACATATAAATACGTCCGAGTGGCAGGGTAAAAGAGTGTTTATCATCTTGTACGCCTGACTGTCAATCGTCCATTCACATTCGATATTTCAGACTTCCTCTATTTTCAACGCCTCACTCAGGTCTTAGACAGACTCTCAATATCACCACTCGTGACAAATCCTTGTTCTGACATCCCCAGGGAAAGAGACTCACAGGTAGACCCCAAAAAAATACACCCAAAAGAGAACTGGAGACAAGTGGCAATTATGAAATTGAGCTGATGGCACGTGCCAGGAGGACGTTACGTGTTTGTTGAGTGCCTAT
Organism: Oreohelix idahoensis; assembly: GCA_024509875.1. NCBI lineage: Eukaryota > Metazoa > Mollusca > Gastropoda > Stylommatophora > Oreohelicidae > Oreohelix > Oreohelix idahoensis. The sequence goes on from JAMPIV010010199.1 coordinate 153,643, forward strand.
GCTCGTTGGGGAGCTAAAGGATATTGATTGATTGATCGTTTGATAATGTTCGCATTTATAATTATTTTTCAATTCCAAATGTAATGTGCTCGTGTAGTCTCCCGGGGTTTCTGAGGAGACAAATAAATAATAGAGCAATCGCGCAAGGCGATCAATCTGAGCTTGTACATTGGGCTGGCAACTTCATCGTATAAAACAAATTGCCACATAAATTACTGCTGTCAGAGCATGTAATTGCTTGCTGCTGTTTTCCTGTAATGGGGCACACACACAAAAAACGACAGCATCGACTGCTGGATGGGCTTTCGAGTGTCAGTGTTATTACAGTGCTTGCTTCTCCAGGCAAAGCTACTGAATTCAAATTTGTGTATGTCAATAAACGAGACGGTTGCTGTAAAACTGATCAGAAAATAAATATATAAATTAAAAAATAAAATGGTGTGGAAGTAGGTTCACGAATTAACGGTACAAATGAACTTCAATGGACGACAGCGATCTTCATTGTTTTATACCATGGATCTTGCTACTTTGATCAGGATTTGTTTCACCAGTGTTGTTAATTACTGCTGCGTTTCGTTTATTATTTAATTTCTTTTTTTGGTATTTCTTTTTTACTCCTATTTCATTTTTTTTTTCTTGCGTTATTATTGTACTTTTTTAAGCTCATTATCTGTGTTGTTTACTTTTTCATTTGCTTGTATCGCTCTTTGTGTCTTTGTTTCTCCAAGATCGGGTTTAGTCGCCCCGAGCCAACACGGATTACGTTCCACCCAGCCAATTATATATATGGTGTCACCGAGTCCTTATATATACGTTTACAAAAGTGTGTGAGTGTATATATATATATATATATATATATATATATATATATATATATATATATATATATATATATATATATTGGATGAGGTCCAGTGCGGATTTCGAGCAAACCGAAGTACTCAAGACCTAATCTTCACACTCAGACAGCTGAGTGAAAAGGCCCTTGAGTATAAGAGTGAGATGCATCTTTGTTTCATAGATCTGGAAAAGGCGTTTGACAGGGTCCCCTGGAGCAAACTTTGAGACTGTTTGGCAAGGAAGAATATTCCAGCACCTCTGATTCATGCTATACAGAGCTTCTATAAGTCTTGCAGAAATTATGTGAGGACAGCAAACCATAAGTCGGAAGAGTTCAGGACCACCACTGGTGTAAGACAAGGTGATATCCTATCACCTTACCTCTTCATACTCCTTATGGACGGTGTCATCAAGGCATGTAAAGAGAGAACAAGAAAGTATTCAGTGGGGTACTGGAAGATGAGACAGGTCTATATTTCGGAGCTGGCATTTGCTGATGATGTTGCCTTGATTGCTAA
>JAMPIV010010199.1:160000-297500 GCA_024509875.1 Oreohelix idahoensis
GTATATAATCTAACAACTCTTTGTTAAGGGAAGTAAGAAAGAGAGTTCTTCAATGTTACATTGAACCAATCCTAACATATGGAAATGAGTCATGGACAATTAGTAAACAGGTAGGGATAGTCTCATAGCAGATGCTGCCGTAGGGGAGTGAAATGTTAGAGACTTCACTATACTAAGTCCAGATGGGATGACCAGTTTCCTTCCTCGCTGTCTTTTCCTTCCCTAACTCAAGTGCAAAGTCAGGTACCTATTTACAGCTGGGTAGACTGGAGCATGTCGATGCCATGAATCTAAACCGGCACCTCTGTCGCGATAGACGAGCGCATTAACCACTCTTTCAATCGGAAGAAGAAGACATTTGAAAAACATATGATCAAAAACGTGTTTAGTACTTGCTTAGTCGTTCCTCTTCTACAGTGAGGTGTAGAGGTTTGGAAGAGAGAGCGCCATGCTATCCTTTCGGCTGTCTTCTCCTGGCCTGGTTCTATTCTAGTCCTTGGTTCTTTAGAGATTGTCTATTGGTGTTTTAATGGCAAACGTGCTAGGGGAAGACAGCGTTATAAGTGGGAAGATAACATCAAGAGATGGACAGGAAAGAATCTATCAGAGTGCACCACCAAGACAAGAGACAGAAGACGTTGGAGATCCATTACAGCTAACCTTCGTTGTGGAGATGGTAGCTGATGATGATGATGATTTTATAAAAGGTGGTCACAGCTTACTAGCACACTCGTAAACAATGCGGCTGGCCTTTTTTTTTTTTTTTTTTTTTGACCGGAGGCAGAAATCACAGCACGCAAGAACTCTTACTAAACGTTATTTTATTATTATAAATGAAACTCGAACAAATGTCAAAATAAACTTCCTGGATCAACCAAAGAAACAAAATTCAGAAAACAATAATGCAGGTTGACTTCGTGTGAAGCTGTAATTTGTTCTTTGACCTGTGAAATCATTTACATATATTTCCGACCAAGATCTGCCACTATACGGAGTCAGCGCATTATTTAATACCACAATGTATTCTTTCAAACAACAAAGTGAAGAAACATCAAGTTAAAACTGAAAGTGATATATCTAAATACATTTTCCCCCTAATTCAACTCCTTCGTGTCGCGTCGACTTCAACTAGCCTATTTACTTTCGACAGCACAGTTTTCGTGAGAGATAGTAAGGGAATTTGCTACATAAAAACTGAGATACGTCTTTAAAATTCTCGTATGCGTACATTTATTAAAACCTCGTCCATCTTGAATCTGTACGAGAGTATAGACACGTGTAGTTTTAATAGTTTTTTTATCTTTAATCTGTCATGGGACGGTCATGAGTCAGATTACTAATGCTTGCTACTGTCTATGTGATAAAGTTTTGTAAAGGTATGGTAGATCGTGTACCTTTCATAGGGTTTTATTAAGGTATGAAAGATTATACTCGTATATCTGCACCATTGTTTATTAAAATGTGACAGATGGTGTATCTTTGACAGGGTTTAAGTAACATATCGTGCATCTGTAACAGGGTTTTATTAAGGTATGATAGATCGTGTATCTTTGAGGTGTTATTAATGTATGATAAATCGTTTATCTTTGATAGGTTTTATTAAGGTGTGATAGATCGTGTATCTTTGACAGGGTTTTATTAAGGTATGATAGATTGTGTATCTTTGATAAGTTTTAATTAAGGTATGGTAGAGCGTGTATCTTTGACAGGGTTTAAGTAACATATCGTGCATCTGTAACAGGGTTTTATTAAGGTATGATAGAACGTGAATCTTTGATAGGTTTTATTAAGGTATGAAAGATCGTGTATCTGTGATAGGGTTTTATTAAGGTATGATAGATCGTGTATCTTTGAGGTAGTATTAATGTATGATAGATCGTTTATCTTTGATAGGTTTGATTAAGGTGTGATAGATCGTGTATCTTTGACAGGGTTTTATTAAGGTATGATAGATCGTGTATCTTTGATCTGTTTTAATTAAGGTATGGTAGAGCGTGTATCTTTGATAAGTTTTATTAAGGTATAATAATAGATCGTGTATCTTTGATAGGTTTTATTAAGGTATGATAGATCGTGTATCTTTGATGGGGGTTTATTAAGGTTTGATAGATTGTGTATCTGTGACAGGGTAGTATTAATACATGATAGATCGTGTAACTGTAACATTGGCTTATAAAGATTTGATAGATCGTGTATCTGTGACAAGGTTTCATTAAAGTATAATAGATTGTGTATTTGTCTATCTATCTATCTATCTATCTATCTATCTATCTATCTATCTATCTATCTATCTATCTATCTATCTATCTATCTATCTATCTATCTATCTATCTATCTATCTGTCTGTATGTCTGTCTGTCTATCTATCTATCTATCGATAGATCTATCTATCTATATCAATATATATATATATATATACCTAACTACCTACCAACCAGCCTATCTACCAACATATCTATCTATCTATCTACCGGTCTTTATGTCTGTCTTTTGTCTATACATCAGCCATTCTGTTTGTCCAGCTGTCTGTTACTTTGTTTTTCTATCCTTCTTGTTTTTTTTTTCTCTCGCATTCTTTTCTCTCTCTCCTTCCCTCGCGCGCGCTCTCTCTCTCTCCAACTCTGTGTCTCATTGTTTTAATACTTTTCATCTCTCAACCTGGATTAACTTGCACAAAAACATTACTGGATTATTGATTAACGTTTCTAAAGCTGAGAACGAATGTGGTAATTAACAATGGCTCAGAATAGACTCTTCTGTTCCACTTGCATTAATTAAACCCATTGTCCTGTCATTCCTGAACATTATCAGTTAAAAATAAACAGTCATTTTTTGGTTTGAGGGTTTTTAGGTGGTTTTTGTTTTATTATTTTTATTTTTGTTTTTTATTATTTTAATTTTATTTTATTTTTTTTATTGGGTATTATTTTAAAATATTGTATTATATGTATGCTATTATTTATTTTTTGTGTTATATAACTATTTTTATTGCTAAATAAACAATTTTTTTTTTTGGGTTAAATTAAATTATAATAAATTTTATTTTGTATTATGTTTTTTTTTTTATTTTGATTATTTTGTTAGTACAGTTTCACAATTGTATTAAGAAAACAATAATTTTATCCCGGCAATTTTATTTTTGTAGTTATTTAGTTTAAGATTATTGTTTTGGTAAATATATGTAGGGATTTGTAAGGGACAATGCACTAAACGAAACAAAGTTGAATTTTTTTACTGTCGGAATAAATGTACCGGGGACTACGGTTAAATTGTTTTTTTGCTGTATATACTTTTTATGGGTTATTTTATTGTATTTATTATTTTTTTTTTTTTTTGTTTTTTTATTTTATTTTTTCTTTTTTTATTTAAATTTTTTTTTTTTAAATTTAAAAAAATAAAATAATATATATTTTGTTTTTTAAATTATATTAAAAAATAATAAATAAAATATTAAATAAAAATATATTTTAATTTTTTATTAAAATAAAAATATACGTTATTTTTAGTTTAAAATTGGGGGGGGGGTATATAATATATATTATTTAATTTTACAATAATTGAAATTAAAAAAATTATTAAATAAATTTATTGAATAAAATTGTTTAAAAATTTTTAAAAAAAAATAAAAAAAAAGTTTTGATTATCCGGTAAAAAAAAAAAGAATAATTTATAGTTTTTATAAATTATAATTGGTGGTGGGGGGGGGTTTTTTAAGTATATAATATATTAATTTTTTTATATTATAAAAGATTATAAAAAAATTAAATAATTAAAAGGTATATAAAAGAAAAAAAAGAAAAGAATAAACAAATAAAGCTGGTTAAATGAAATAAATAAAAAATAAAAACTAATAAGATCAATATAAAATGAAATATGAAAAAAAAAAATGGTCTTATGGTAACATAGCGTTAACCAAAAAAGAAAAAAAAAAAAAAAAAATTTAGTATTTAAAAAAAAATTAAAAAATATTTAAAATTAAAATAAAAAAAAAAAAACAATATGTGGCATTCAAATTAATAAAAAAGATAAGATTTTAAAAAAAAAAGAAAAAAATGAAAAAAAGATAGAAAAGAAAGTTTTAAAGAAAAAAATAAAGGATAAATATCCCTCCCGTTTTAAAAGAAAAAAAAAATTAAACAAACAAAAAAAAAGATCACCCCAAGAAGACCCTGCGAATAAAGGGGCAGGCGAATTAAAAATTTTATTAATGAAAAAATTGCAAAAAAAAAACCAAAAGGTGAGCGGGACGTAAAAAAAAGAAAGGAGAGATAAAGAAAACAGTAAAACGACAACAATAAAACAAAAAAGATAAGGGGCGAACATGAAAAGAAAAACCTACGAAAATTAAAATTAAGACAAAAAAGCAAAAAAAGAAAAAAAAGATGAACTCTCTAAGCAAAAAGATAGGGCGATAATGAACACAGCGCGATAAAAAAAAAAGATTACCCAAGAAAAAAGAAAAAGAAAAAGTAGCGTTGGCCCCGGTTTGCTGGGCGATCGGTAAGGTGTAGCAAAGTAAGGAATTCCCATAAGAAAAGGAAGAGGAGATTCGAATCGGATTTTCGCTAGTGCGGAAGACAGAGGAGTACGAGCAGCCCCCCCACCCCCCCCACCACCCCCCCCCCCCCACCCCCCCCCCCCCCTGCCCCCCCCCCACCCACAAACTCTCCATCACAAACACTCGCTACCCTAAATTGGGTTCCAACCCACACACACAAGGCAATTTGTTACTCCCATCTACCGCCCCTGAATGTAGTACCTATTTTGATTGGGGGGTAGGTCGGTCCATTTAATTGAAACATTCCCATGGTAGGTGTTGGTAACCCCAACCCCCCCCCCGTAAACTGGGATCCCCAAGGGGGGGGGGGGGGGGGGGGGGAATACTTTTTTTTTTTTTTATCGGGGGGCTTTGTTGGGGGGGGTTATTCAACATTATGGGTATACAACACAAACATTCAAAATCTACCCTACCAACTGCGTACCCCAAACCAAGTCACCTCCTAATTCTGTCGTTCGTCATTATATCTGCAAATAAATGCCTCACTCACCTCTTCAAATGGTTTATATCGCAAACCTTTAGAATTAGCAATTTAATAGTTTTTCTGTTACAGATGTTATACTTTTTATTGGACCCACATACCAATCTTCTTAAAGCAAAGGAGGGGGAAATTCATGTCCACATGATGCTAGTTGAGGGACCAGATAGGTGGGACTCCATTTTTGTTCCCCCCTACTCTGGGACACTCACCTCCTCAGTAGCATTACCCACCAAGGCCAAAGTTAAAGTTTGTACCACAGGTTTTATTCGGATGTGAAATGTACTCAAGACTTACCAAATTGTGTACACAAAGGGGACTATGATCACTATTACTTGTTATTTCATCACCTTGTAGGCCCATGTCAACCCCGCCCCCCCCCCCCGCCCCTTACAAAATTTCAGTAAACAAGGGGACTCAAAAAAATTTGTAAATGTGTAAGCTGTACGTGGTATACGCTTGTGTGTCTAACCTGTATTAATTGTGTGTGTCATAAAACAAAAACCCAACGAGAAACAGCACCAAAATTTTAAGAAAAAAAAAATACTCAAAAATCAGTAACCCAAAAACCAGGTGATAAGATCCCTGTATACCACCCCCCACCAGTCCCAGAAGAGACCCACGCCCCCGCGTCACTAGCAACCCCGAACCTAAAACCCCATCCCCCCCCACCATAAAGTTAATAATATAAGAAAATCAAAAAAAATAAACCCCTCCAATATCCACCCCCAAAATAGACCAACAAAAAAAGCACCCCAACCCCCCACTCCCCCAAAAAATAATAAATCGCAAAATAGCTCCAATAATAGATAGAAAGATAAAATTAAGATCGATAAATACAAATATGTAAAAAAAAAACGCAAAAAATTAAAAAAAGTAGAATAGGAAGAAATGTATTTATATGTGAAAAAGCAAAAAACTTTGCTTTTAAGATCAAGTAAAAACCGGAAAAAAAATAAAAAAAAATAATTAAAAAAAGTGAAAAAGCTAAAAAATTTTATAGCTTAAAAATGTACCGTTATAATAGCAACAACGCAATAAAACACAGCAATGTTCAAATAAAGCTTTAATTAATTAGCATTTTGGCTTTAAAAAACCCAAAAAAAAAAGGCAAAAAAAAAGTGTCTAATAAGCTTGTGCAAAAATAATAAAAAAAAAACAAAAAAAAAGCATAAAAAAATAAAAAAAAAATAAATAAAAAAAAGGCAAATTAATAATAAAAAAAATAAAAAAAAAAGAATAAGTCGAAAAAAATAGAAAAAAAAAAAAAAGAAAAAAAGAAAAAAAAAAAAAAAAATTATAAATATAAAAAGAAAAGAAAAATAAAAAAAAAAATCTGGTGGGGGATGTGGGTCGGTTTTTGTTATCGGAGTGTCGCTGCTGTGTGTAGTAACGTGTGTTTGTGTGTGTGTCTGTGTGTGTGTGTGTGTGTGTGTGTGTGTGTGTGTGTGTGTGTGTGTGTGTGTGTGTGTGTGTGTGTTTTTGTTTGATCTTGTACATTTGACGGATATATGGGGTGTACAAACCGTTACCCCACGTGGGGGGGGGGGGGTGGGTGGGGGGTGGGGTGCGGCCCATAACCCAAGTGTGTTGGTCTTAGCGCACCAATCCCCCCAATGGGCGTGGGTACCCTGGATAGGAGATATACCCAAATGGTTAATTTAGGTCTCTTGGTACCCCCCCCCCGCCCCACTTGGTGAGGGGGGGGTGTTAATTACTACATAAATAGTTGATATTGACCCCAAACTATAGACATAAATACGTGTAGGTTGGTGAGGTAGTAAAATATAAAAAATGCCTTACAAATTATAACACAATGGTATTGGGGGGGGGGGGGGTAAGATTGGGGTAGGGGGTCATGGGGGGTAACAGGGGGGGGGTTGGCAGGGGGTTGGTACGCGGAGTTGCAAAATGATATTGTGATAAACATGGTGCGGGAGGATGGGTTGGGGAGGGGGGGGAGGGACAACGGGGATAAAAAACATTCTGTGGGGTGTAAAAGTGGGTTACGTTATGAATAACATGGGGGGGGAAGGGGGGTTGGGGTAATGTTAAAGGTGGGGTTAGAAAGGGATTAAATGGGAGGGGGGTAGGGGTGAAGGAATCCAGGGGGGGTCAAGATATAAACTGAAGTTATTATCAGTGAATATGTATCTCAGTTCATTGTGATATATATATTAACCCCCAAGGGACCCAAAGGGTTCAGCCATTATCATGCAGTCATGCGAACCATATACCATGACTGCTATGTGTCAGTGTCAGCGAGTGAACCAGAGCTGACTCAAATACCTACTCCCACCACCACTTGGTGGTCCGATGAAAACAGGGCCGCCTACTCACTGCATTCTGGGCTGAGAGAGTAGGATCGAAGTGAGGGCAAGGCAAACCCGTCCCAAAACATGCCGTGCAAGTCGAGGAGGGATGCGTCGTGCCGAAAAAGGCCGCATATAACGTGGTGGATAGGGGAGTAAAGGGAAATTATGGGCATGAGGGGACATGGTTCAGGAACGTAACCAGAAGAAGAAAAATTATCCCACAGCAAAGACAGATGCTCCTGCCACAGAACCCAACTAGAAATTCGAGGCTTGGGTACAGATCAACATGGTTATATATTGGTTAAAGTGTGGGTGTGGTTTTAAAGATTGGGGGAGGGGGGTAGGGATGGGGAGGGGGTATAAACATTCTATGAAGTGGGGTTTTTTTGATATGGGGGGGGTGATATTAGATGAGTTTCGGGCGATCACCGATGGTAAACAAACTCCATAAAGTGTCTCCACGCCGTATGTTAGTACGTCTGGGACAGGGATGTGTAATGGGATGCAACTGTGAAGAAAGGTAGGTGGTATTAGACATTAATGTAGGAGTGTTGTGCCCTTATATGTACTGGGGGGGGGGAGGTGGGGGGGGGGGGTTAAATAAGGTCAACGTAGAAAAGTCGGTTGAATGGTTGCAACAGTAGTATGGTGGGTGACTGTTCGAATGGGGGGATGTAATGGAGGGGTGGATTATGATTGTAGAGTACAGTTAGGTGTATTTTAGTGGTCCATTCCGGAAACGGATTTAACCATCAGTAGTGAGTTAAAAATAACCATAAAATTAAGTGTTGTTATGGTGGGGCTTGAAGGGGGGAGTTTGGGGTATTTGGTAATGGTATTACAGAATGTTAGGGGGGGGGGATGGTCTTGGACTGGCTGGGGATGAAACGGTTGTAATGTTGGGGGAAGTGATGGGTATGGTTTTGATGGATAGTGGACCCAGACAATGGGGGGTAGGGTTTTGGGGGTGATTCTTTAAATGAACAGTGGGGGGGGAGGTAATTTGTGTAGGGGGGGTGAGCAAAATTATGGGGGGGGCGGGAATAGGGGGACCAAGCTATTGCGTAGGCTTACGCAAAGGGGGGGGGATGGGCTGGGGGTGGGGGGGGGGACCGTTGGGGGTAAACAGTGACTTGCATTGAAGTGTCTTAGATGGAGGAGAGTTATATACAGGCATGTAATGATAGGAGGGGAATTAGTCTTAATTCTCGGATTGTGGTAAGATATGTTATTTTTCGGGGGTGGTGGGGGGGTGGAATTATTGGGTATAATGGGGGGTACGCGGCATTACCCAGGTGATTAGGTAAGGGGGGTGGGATGTGGACACTGACATGTTATTTGAGGAGGAAAGGGAGGTAAGTCGTGGTTATGTATCAACATAGTTTGGGGGGTGGTTAGTATTTCCGAAGTCTCAGTATCCTAGTGTATAGGGTTTCGAGGACACCCCAGATAGTGGGGGGGGAGGGGCTTACTAAAGACGGTTTGGGTGGGTTATGGATTCGGCTGGGAAGGGAGTTACAGGTCAATTACAGTCGGGGGGAGTAGATATTGGTGGAATAACACTTTTGAGATTGGGGTGTACATTTCATTTGGGAGAGGATCAGGGTATATGTACGAAAAAAGGGGGGGTTGGATGTATGGAGAGGGGTTTTTGGAGTGGGAGGAGAGGTCAAATAGTGAGGAATTGTATGTTTTTTTAGGTAGGACAGTATATGTTATAGATGTACTTTCCGTCATTATTGATGGGTATGTTTGCTAGTAATCCAAATATCTCAATCTAAGGGAGCAAGGTGGCTGCGTTCAAAATGTGCATTTTCTACCACCTCCTGTTCACTTCAATCCCCATGTGGTGTCTGGGTACTGTCATGTTTTCAAACGTAAACCGGTATAATGTCATAATTCCCAATAAGCGTTTTTTCAGGATTTTAAAACCTAACTCTGGTATGGGTAGTGAATTTTATCACTGTCGATTTGAAATAAAGTTAGTGCATGTGGCCTTACACGCGTGATGGCAGCAATTGTGTATCGCGCGACGCGTGTTTAGTGTTGCAGGTGTCCCTGCTTTCTGCCTCTCCCTTCTCTCTATCCTTTAGTCCATCTGTCTTTTAGTTACGCCGTGTATAAAATGGAATGAATGAAATATTAAATTTAGGTCATTGATCAGCTTGCGTATCTCAAGGTTTTTCCAAGAAATACAGTACACGTTTCATTGAAGAAAGCGGGTAATAATACAGTAGGCTTTTACTATCAACGTGAAAGCGTTACAATTTGCAGACGAAGTAGAAAACAAGGGGGATTTCGAGTACAGTCATTGTGACAGCACTGTTCTTTACCATTCTTCTTTCCTTTTATTAAATTTATTTGTTAGGCTTTGCATTAACGTTTTAATTTATATATGGGGATTAGAATAATTCACGACAGTGGTTTTCTTGACCTTTGTTCTTCAACCGTTTCGTTTCTATGAATTTCAATAACGTGTTATGTCTTGTTATATTTGTTCTACATTTTGTAGTTATTTCGTTATGACATGTTTCATTATTAAACTTCTTCTAATTTAAATTAGGCAGTCATATTACATGGATCTGAAACACGGGGATCAACAACAAAGATAACACAAGGATACAGACTTTCATAAATGGGTGCATGAGCAGAATAGAAGGTTTGAAAACTACGACAAGATCACCAAATGTGAAACTGATGAAAATAAGCAGGATATCCCAGTGGAACAAGAGACTAGGAGAAAATGCAGGCGTTGAATAGGACGTACATTGAGAAAACAATTTGATATCACTACAAGACAGTCTCAGTTCTGAGCTTCAGAGGGTAAGAAAAATAGTGAAAAAAAACGGCAAAACCAATACACAAATAGAAAAACCATAACGAGACATAACACATTGTTGAAAAATCATTAACACAAAAAGGTTGAAGGACAACAGTGCAAAGGAAAGAAACACAAAGATTGAAAGGAAAATAGTGAGAGTTGAGTTTTTTTTTAAATTTTTTAATGATACGCCTAAAAAATTTGGAAATATCCGACATAGCTGCCACTGATTCCAGAGAGGACAAAATGGCAACTCGAAAGGATCCGTTTCTCACAATCGCTATTGCTTGTGGTTCTTCGGGTCAGGGGTTTCCTATGAGGTAAATATAGTCTTATGGGCAGAAACTGCCAGAGACTTCATAACACTAGGTCCAGCTTTTTTTATGAGGAAGGGTAATTAGTTCCCTTCCTTACTGCCTTTGCCTTCGCTAACTCTAGAGAAGAGTCAGGTACTTATTTACAGCTGTGTAGACTAGTGAGTGAAGCTACCAGGTAGGTTATGAGAGATTATGCACCACGTTTGTAACCTCGTCACGTAGAACAACTTGATACAGAAACCACAATCGCACGTGTATTTGAACTGATTTTCGTTTACGCTTCTGTCGTTTGTGTTAACGACAATCATTACTGTAGCCGTGTGATGTTGTTTGTTGTCCGTTGTTGTGTAGATATCTCCATCAGGTGTGTGTGTAAGATGTTTTGTCATAGGTGAAGAAGGCTTTTCTTCTTCGGTAGAAAATTCTGTTCTTGAGTGATTGTGCCTCAGTAGCATAAAGTTGATAATCTTTAGTGTAGAAATGTCATTTGTCGATGGTTCTCAAGATGTTCCAATGATGCAGCCTATCTTGTTATTTGTTTTAATTATATGATTGTACTTTTTTTTAGTGATTCATATGGCAGAAGGTTAGCACCTGAGATGATTACGGCTACCTGTATGTTTGAGGCGATTGTAGAACCTTCTTTAGTTACTGAACAGCCTAACGACAGTTAATTTTGTTCTGTATGAATTCTTTTTGCTAACAAAAGTTTTCATCGACACAATCCACAACGATAACACTTGACGACATTTATCTCTTCGACGTCATCTACAGAAGTATGTGTAATATTTCACAAAATATGTATATCTTGTATATATTTATTATCTGAAATTCCTTCACAAACAATGTTTCTTGTTTCATTTCAAGAAGGCATACAATTTTGAATACAATATAGTACGTTTTTAGTTGTTGTCTTAGAGGCTGGGGCGTTCTTAATAATGTTAGTCCGTCTTGTTATTCTTTCTTATTTATCGTCTGCACCACTTTAGCAAGAATTAATTATGTCTTTACTTCAGACATATGCAACCGCAATCGCTCTTCTCTTGTCCATAACCTCTGCGTCTGCAGTTGTCGCGACTATGGAAAAAGAGAATGTCTGAGTTCAGACAGAATATGAATGAGTTATGTGGAAATAGAGAACATTAAAGTCACTAATGAAAATATGGAGAGAGGTAGGACTTCTGGAGAGAAGAGAGATATAATCAAATATCTTGGGTCTACTTCCCAGCCATACTCAGACTCTGTTTAAGATGTCGTACCCTCGTCCGCCCTCCAATGCTAAATAGAATAATCTACTACAGTAAGGACTACAACAGCAAACATTAAGTGACAGAACAGAGTGAATTATGACCGCTTAGTACATATAAATTTATTTATTAAAGAAGCTAAACATTGAACCAAAAAAAATAAGTAATGCCTTCACTAGCTCTGAAGGGTTAGTAAATGTATCAATATCTCAACCACAGACAAATAACACAAGACTTCACTCAATCTCTCAGGCAAAACGTTTCACTCCAAACTACCAACACCCGTACATTTTCTCACTTTTAGGAATATCTAACTAAAGCGGTTAGGCCCCCAGTTTTGCAAGGAAACTGCCACTCCTTATTATAATAATCCTGGTAAGTAAGTTGCTTTCTCTGCTAGAAGAAAACACACTACACTCTTCCGTCTTGGTTGAAATTCCCAGGCGATAGAGATAAGCTCTCTCTGTAACAGTGGCATAATAAATCCTATGAATTCACAATTTCCGGTGGCTGGGGCCACACTAGCAGGTGGAGGAGATTAAAACGAGTGCAGAAATACATGCACCATTCTGATCAAAATCTATCCAATTGACGAGAACTTTTGCTGGCGAGCGAGTTTCCAGTAGGCGCACTGGGCACCTCTTATACTGGATAATGAAGACTTGAACTATAAAAACAGTTGACGAGTACTGGCAACTGACTACTCCTCTCGGTCTTTATGTCAGTATACTCAGCGGTAACCGGCTGTCAATGGGTCAGACAGTGTTGCCGAAACTGACTGGATGGCAAAGGCAACAGCCCGTAGGTGTCGAGATAATGATTAACTGCAGCTGGCGGCAATCTGTGATGCAGGTAAATAATCTAGGACGCATGGCTACTGCTAACCTGTAGGTAGCAGAAATCGATGTATAGTAGTATACTCCAAATCAACTAGCTGTTAATGGGTCGGGCAGTGTGGCCGAAAATCACAGGATGACAAAGGCGACAGCCCGTATGTTTTGGAGCAATAGACACTTTCAACAATAGGCTGTGGTTCGTAATCCACTTCCCCGTCTTATAACTGAAACCTGACAGTATGACGTAGACTGCATGGTAATAATTATTATGTAGACAATCGTAATCCTTGACAGCAGCCAATCACATCAGGAAGCACATATAAATGTGCTGGCCATGGCTCTGAAAATATACAGCAATGCGATAACTCATTACTACCTGCAGCCTACTCTTCCTCAGTTCGTCTCTCACCAATGCAAAATATAAACAACCTTCCATTTTCCACTACCGCTTCTCTCACTCACCAAACATAAACAAACTCTCCCTCTCCGTTACCCACCCCACACAAATCAAAACAGGCTCTTCTCGGTACACTCGCCCACTTTATCGATCGAAAATCTCTTGCCGCTCGCGAGTGCATCAGTTTTCGCTGCGCGGCGTGACCAATTTATTTTTAGAATAGCTGTAGCCAAGTATTCCCCCACACACACAATTTACGAGCATAATCGTACAGTTAAAGTTAACCCAAGATACTAAAAATGTCCCCGTGGGTAAATTACTCAGTAAACATTAATACTTGATATGTTAAAAAAAATAACACTGAGCTGATACTCAGTAATTACACAATAGTAATATTATTTACAGTAATATTCCACACACAAACCAAGTGGAAAAAAACTTGATAAAAATTATTGTTACACCCGCTCACTGGTTCTGACTTAAGAAAACCCCGCACCTAGCTAACACTTAATGATTATGGATGGTAGCTCACTTAATAAAATTCAGAGCATCCCGGTCACGAAAAAAAATTTACTTTAATGAAAAACAAGAATGTATATACATATATTTAACATGAATTAAAGTAACACGGGATCTCTATTCTATTAGATTAAGCTAACACCCCAATGAATTAAATAAGTAAATGAGCTTACCGAAGACAGAATAATTCTTGCACGAACAACTGTTGTTAGCTCTGGCGCAGAATATCACTTTGTCCAGTGGCAGAATTTTCTTGAGACAGTGGTAATGAGTGATAGAAACCTCTAGCTTAAATAGCCAGATAGAGTCTGCAGGTGGCTTTTGCACGTGCACTAGATGAAACAAATTCAGACGTAAGATCTAGGGGAGAAATTCCCCAGGCGACTCAAAATACTAGAAAAGGACGTAATCCGCCGTCGAGGGGGGCACAAATAAAAGGGCAGACGTTTTCCCCCGTTTCCACGATTCTCTGTAAATCCGAGAATGCGGTTAACTAGCCGTCATCTACTAGAAAGGCAGAACAACACAGCCTTTAGCTATATGCCGATGTTCACGTGTAATGTGGTGGAATTAGCCTGTCCAGTGTAAGATTGTCATGACCAATACTAGAAATACTGCTTTTAGGGGCTATAAGACAGAAAAGTAGGCGTTGACAATAATTAGAGAAAAAGACAGGGCAGACCACTCGGCTAAAAGTGACAGACGTTTCTCCGAATCACGGCAGCAGTTTATAAAATTGCTTGTGATTCTATATAAGCTGGAAAATTACTATTTTAAGACGAGCTGTAGTATTATTTTTCTCCTAATGTAATGATCTGCGTTATCAGTGAAACTGAGATTACACGAAATAAATCTTTTCCAGTAGATTTTAAATGTTTTTCAGCACAATCTTGAGTAGGCATGACTAATATACAGAATCTTGTTACCTCTTCATGTTGGAAAACTCACACAGAAGATACAGTAGTTGATGTTGAAGATTGCTGTCTAAGAAGTGTTGGTGAAAATTTCTTCTTATCTTTTCTAATTCTAAAATTTTGATGAATGATATCTAAAATGTTTCTGTATTTGTTACTGGTTCTGCCTTCCCTATCTGCTCACTACATGCTGCTCTCCCTTTTGTCAACGTGATCTCAGTATTTACATTCCTACTAGCAACAACCCGTCAAAATTGACAGGTTTTTAATTGCAGCCATCTTATCATTTTGATCCATAATAATAAGTCTAGCAATAACCCGTCAAAATTGACAGATTTTTCATTATAGTGTGTTGTTTCTGTTACATGTATTACAGACGGTACTATCACTACTGTGGTAATTTCATTGCAGGCGACCGTCATTAGAAATTTGTAGTGAAAATTATATGGATGTATTAAATATGAAGACATTGAGTAACTTTCCTAAATGACACGTGGAACAGTGATAATGATCTAATGGGCCGTAAATTGACTAAATAACTAACATGTCTCGTAATTATTTTAAAATCTTGCCCTGGTCGACTTACTGCCTCTGAGAACAAAGTTTGAAGTTTGATGAAACTCCAGTTCGTGTACTGTTTATCAATTGTGCTGTTGGTTTCTTTTCATAATCAAACTGTTGATGCACACCGTCATTTGCGCACTTTTCTATTTTCGGGAAAGTACATATGAGGGAAACAATACAATTATTGTCTAACTTTCAACCACAGTTGCACCCCTTAGCTGTGGTTGAAAGTTAATGTACTCTCTCGAAAATAGGAAAGTGCGCAAATTACGGTGTGCATGATGTGACCGACCGACCGACGTACTTACGACGGGAATTATGGTATTCGATATTTTACATTACCATTTCTCATGCGCTGATTTATCTGTTGACAAGCGTCATATTTGATCAAATTCTTGCTGATTGTATTATTTTAGAATAGCAAGTATGTATGGGTGCTTCTAAATCTATTGTAGTTACTAGCATCATTCAAAAGTTAAGGATCTTTCTTATATCTTTTGAGAACCACTGCGGATACGACCTTTGTCAGTCACTTATTGCCACCTAACTATTAACTACTTTGGCACATAGAAGGTCGTAATGATCTGCGTGTGTACTTCAGTCACTTATTGCCACCTAACTATTAACTACTTTGGCACATAGAAGGTCGTAATGATCTGCGTGTGTACTTCAGTCACTTCACTGCCAACACCCTCAGACCTAAGGGTCTTTTATATTTGGATATGCGCCCTAATATAACCGACAAGGTTGAACGGGACGCGCCTCGCCAAAACGAGGGAAAACTTTATTTTAAAAAAAAACTTCACTGCCAACTTTTATTTAAAATGAAAACTTAACTGGTGCAAACAATTGTCGTTCTATATCGTCTGCTAAATTATCTAAAGTCTTATTAAATATACGTAAAATCTCCTTGCTTAGCACAAGTACAATTTAATAATTAGGAAACCGCCCGATTGGTTGAGTGGTTAGAGTGGTGGTCTCTCGTGGCAAAGATGCAGGGTTCGAATCACGGTATCGTCACGCTCCAGTCTACCCAGATGTAAATGGGTATCTGACTCTGCTCTTTAAGTTAAGGAAGGAAATGACAGCGAGGAATGGAACTGGTCACCCCACTTCTCCATGATGGACCTAGTATGGTGAAGTCTCTAACACTTCAGTCCCCCACGGCAGGATCTTATATGGGACTACCTTGACCTGTGTACCCACAATATAAATATTTATAGAATGTGTGATTCCAGTATACACACTGGGATCCTCGCCGGAGTTACGGAGTTGGTTGCACTGTGCTGAGATCCTCCTTGTGTCATCTAAGTGGGAAGATCGGAGCACTGATGGCGTTGTCCACGTGCAATGAATATGGTTCTCAACAACAACAAAAAACAACCAAACCAAATTGTATAAAGTTAAAAAAAAAAGACATGGATCCATTTCTCTTTAACTTCTAGTTTTTAAAAATTTGGAAAAATCTAGGGGTTATCAAAATATGAAGATACGTCTTTATCATTTTCCTTTACGCTCCATGCGGAGCATCGAGTCTCCACTGTAGCTGGGTCCGCATTTTTAATGTTATTATTATATCGTATAAGGCGACTATTGTTAGGTTGTGCCTGGGGTTGGTAAGGGATCATGTGCTTTGCTGCACGCTTCTTGCAAGGAGGACAGCTGCAGGGGTGAACTCACTTTAAGAAGCGAAAGAGAGGATAGTGAAATATGAACTGTGAAGATAAACTGTGAAGAGAAACAGTGAAGACAAACTGTGAAGACAAACTGTGAAGAGAAACTGTGAAGAAAAAGTGTGAAGAGAAACTGTGAAGAGAAACTGTGAAGAGAAACTGTGAAGAGAAACTGTGAAGACAAACTGTGAAGACAAACTGTGAAGAGAAACTGTGAAGAGAAACTGTGAAGACAAACTGTGAAGACAAACTGTGAAGAGAAACTGTGAAGAAAAAGTGTGAAGAGAAACTGTGAAGAGAAACTGTGAAGACAAACTGTGAAGAGAAACTGTGAAGACAAACTGTGAAGACAAACTGTAAAGAGAAACTGTGAAGAAAAAGTATGAAGAGAAACTGTGAAGAGAAACTGTGAAGACAAACTATGAAGAGAAACTGTGAAGAGAAAGTGTGAAGAGACCTACACCAGATGGCACAGTATTTTAAAAAGGAGACAATACCGGAGCACTGATGGGGTTGTCCGTGTGCATTGAAGATAGTCGTTAAAACCAAACCAACCAAACAAGGAGATAAGATAATAATGATATATAACAACTTCCCTGGGTTTTTCAGCATGGAATCAGTTTCCTTTGTTTTGTTTAAAGACGATATATTTGATGTATTTCTTGTGAAGAATGTTACGCACTTAATGAAATCCAACGATATAATATGAAAAGAAAGAAACATTACAAGATCATGAGGGTAGGGTTGCAAAAGAGTTCACGTTACTAATGCGTTAGACCATTAACCAAGACCTTGAAGCACCTGGAAACAAGCAGCCTCCTAGCTCATGAGCTGCCTGGTCAACGAAATGTCTTAGAAAGAAGTAGTATTATTTTTTCTTTATTACTTCAGACACCTTGAATGAAGAGGCTGACAGATTGGCAAAGGAAGGTGGAAAGCTACCTCATCCTGGTGCAAGCATTACTTTCGAGGAGGCAAAGAGTTTTATCAGAATCAGATACAGAAACAAATGGGATATAGAGCATTCAGGTCACACGCAAAATGATGCGTTCTACCAGCGCAACAGAAGAGAACAAGTGGTAATCTTCAGACTCCGCACTGGCCATAACAGATTGAGATACCATCTATTCAACAAGCCAAAGACAGGAACTACCGATTAGTGTAACTGTGGCATTGATGAAATTACTGCTGAACATCTGCTTCAAAGTTGCACAGCAAATGTGGAACAGAGAAAGCGCATATGGCCGACACCAGTACCATTCGTGGGAAAGCTCTACGGAGATTCAAATAGCCTCAAACTGACTACTGCTTTCTTTGAGAACATTCAAGTGGACGTCTGAGAGTGTACGAAGAAGAAGCAGAAGAAGACACCTTGAGAACTACACAAGCCATGACACATGATGATAGTGATGATATCCCTCACTAGCTTGTGTGTTATTTAATTTAAGCTAATTCATTTCTATTTTTCACAAACTTTCATTGTTTTAATCTTGAATGATTCTTGTAACGATTCAGTAGCTTTAATTATTGTCAGTATATGACATTCAGAAATATCCCTATCAATTTGTGTCCTCTGGGGTTCTCGACAACGACACCGGATATTTAAATTTACGGATCTTTTCATTTTTATTCATTTTTGTTTTTAAATTATGTATATTACTTAGTTATTAGAGCGTCCGGTTGGTTTAGGGATTAGAGCGTTAGTGGTCCAACAGTGGCCAAAACTCAAGAGTAACTAATGTGGGTCTTCAAAGGTGTCTGCCTTCGCACAAAATTACTCTTGGCAGAGTTGTAGATAGAAGGATAATGATGCTTCTACCTCAAGGTAGTGTTCACAAGATATTCAGACAGCGAGAACAATGCTGCATTGGCTGAGCACGTTAAACCTAGTATCTACCGTCAGCTTTTGTGAAGGATAGAGTTATCTTATAATTCGTTAGCTCGTTCAAGCCACCTGCTGAGTTAATTCAGCGAATTTCCTCTTATTTTTATTTAGCTCTGTTTACGCGTATTTTAGAAATTGTCTGAGACATACGGTTGTAGTACATTCAAAATGAATGAATCAGTTGTAGATTCGTCTTTATACAAGTAATAAATTTAATAATCAATTATGTTTAACAGTTATAAAAATGAATAACTGTTTAGAAAAAAATATTCATAACAGTGTGATATTAAGGTTTTCGAAAATGGACAGTTCACTTTGCAGCTTTTAAGTTTTACTTAGCTGCCAATAGTTGTTTCTGCTCCCGTTGGTGTTTGGGTCTTTACGGATAGATGACTGGAGCACACGCGTCCCTGGTCAAGATTTAAGAGTTGCAGCACGTTCCAAGTAGAATCAGGGAGTAACTGCAAAGCTGGTCCCTCGTCTCTAAGACCTGTCTAATGATGGTGTCTAGCGTCTACTTCAGGCCGCTTATACGCTCACTTGTTCCAGAAATAGTACCCTCAAGGGGTACCACCAACTAGCATGCAAAAGAAGAGAAACGAATACCCTCTGAGTATTGAGTTTCCCGACACATACTTATGTGCTCCCTCTTTTCATTCCACCGCCCCATCTATCTCAGAAATTTTGCCCTCTCTGAGAATTAGTTTTAATCCCAGTGGGCGAGAAACTATCTTTACATTTAACATGAATAGTTTTATATTTAACTTTAGCTGAAAATGTTAAAAATATATTACATCGGTTGAAAAGGTTGTAAACTTCATTACAGTTAGAGTGAACATGTTTTACGTTTACACTGGTTGAAAAGGTCGAAACGTTCATTACATTTAGAGTGAATATGTTTTACATTTACACTGGTTGAAAAGGTTAATAATATAACAAGTAATATAACAAGTAATATAACAAGTATGTACATCATTTCTTTCATCATTCCCTTCCTGCTCCATATGGAACTTGGGACTACCTCTGCTTTAGGTTCTTTATAAGAAACTCGCAATAAAGCAGTCGCCAGCCCTGGTAGTGGTGGTTCATGAAATCATCATTCAATATGCTGAGATTGCCAGCCTCAAATGACTTGGAGATCCAC
This sequence comes from Oreohelix idahoensis, assembly GCA_024509875.1. Lineage (NCBI taxonomy): Eukaryota > Metazoa > Mollusca > Gastropoda > Stylommatophora > Oreohelicidae > Oreohelix > Oreohelix idahoensis. The sequence goes on from JAMPIV010010199.1 coordinate 179,669, forward strand.
TAGCAATTTTCACATATGAATATTCACAAGTCAACATATATGTATTAGTTCACATGTTAATAATGAAAAAAAATATAAAATTCAAAATGTACAACTTACGTTAATCTTTAGGCTCACAGACTGCTGGCTCAGAGAAATAAAGACACTTGTACAGGCCTCTTATACTTGATCTGGTGATAAATTCTCGCAACATCGTTTATTTCAATATCTGTTTTATAACGCAAGGGCAACAACTGCTTGAAATTTATAGTCACTTTTCTCGGTAAGCATTTGTCTTCTCGCGTTGGTATCGAATGCAGTTAAGTTTGAGCTGTGGTCATTTTGCGCTGGACTGCGCATGACTTGTCTTGCTTGTTGGTCGATCGGTTTCCGCCCACGACTAGTGGAGTGAGCGATTTGGAATGGCGAAAGAGATGCCTCGTTGAAGAGGGGATCTCCGCTATTTTTTGTTCTGTCAGGGATGTGTAGTCCTCTTATGGATATTTCGTTTATTCGGGATAATACCTCTAGTGTATTTGCACATGCCGGGAGGCGTGATATTTCTGTGTATTTCATGAAAGCAAGGTAAATTGACTTTTTCATTAACTCTATCGATTTTGGGTCGTGAGCGATTTCGATTCATAGCCTGTCTCCGAAAGTCGTCGTCACGAGATGTTCTTTCCCAGCTCACATGTCGCTGCATTGTACTGCATCGGTTGATGCATGTACCAAGGACCATTACTTGCTACTTTGTTAAATGAACTAGGTTTGGAAAACCTTGATTATCTAGAGGATATTTTTGAGGACATTATTTATACTTCGGCAGACGTGTCTGTCTTGCTGAAGTCAAACTAAGGAGAGTGAACTGATCTCATACATCTGGTTATCTCCTGGCTGTTATAGAAAAGGATGGAGTTTTCCACCTGACTACATTTACAGCACTATGAAATATAACATGCATCTGACTCATCATTGTAATGCTGTCTACCGTCTATTGCTGTATTGAATGTTGCTGTGATAATGACTGTTTGATGTGCCTACACATTTGCGTAACCATTTTGTCACTGTGGCGTCCACAATAAATAATGAAGAAAAACGTCAACGGCTGTTTCAAGACTCATTGACTTTATACGTCGTGAGTTTACTGACGTCCTATGTGGATTGCCCTGTTATTGTTGTATGAACATTGTTTTGACTGAACACATCTACACACTACACAAAACCAGACATGCGGATACCATCCATCATCATATGGCATCACGCATCATTTGGTGGCCATAAGCTGGTTTGATTCTGGTACCAGCAAACACGGGGTCCCTTACCCACTTCATTTTCAACAAGAATTCATCAGCATCCTTCAAGAAATTAACATTCTTCAATACAGTCAACATCTTCAAAATTTTTAAAGTACTCGGCGTTGCCCGGTAAAAGTCAAAATTTCAACTTTTGACGGAAACAAGAATTTGACAGTACCCGGCGTTGTTACATATTGCCGGATAACTCGGACTGCTGTTATCTTTTACGCAAGTCAAGCAAGTTGCTGCTGTCAAGGTTCCAGTGCTGTCGTTTTTGAGAAGGTCAAGTGCCGGTTGAAACGGGTTGTTTTCTGAAGAAGGCCAAGTACCGATTTCCATCAACTTACTTTTGGATTAGAAGGTCAAGTGCCGAAACAACTCAACACACAGTATTTCAGAAGCTCTTGTACCATCGTGTTAGCAGTGGAAGCAGTTCAGATGTGCCATCATCGTTGGAGCTTCGCTCTTTAGGACGTTGATTGACATCCGTTTTTCTGCTGTTCGACGATTGGAAGCCTATAAGTTAAGTGGCCTGTTTGTATGTAAACTGTGCCCTTATACTTCTGCTGAGTCTTCTGTGTATCATCTCATTCTATATGTTATATGTTTATATGTTATTCGTATATTTATATGTTTATATTTCAGCGGGTTCTCGGTTGGGTGGTGTCTCCGTTAGATTATGCCACGTCATAGAGGTCGTCTATTGTGAGCGTTTTCTGTAAGGTTTGCAAATTTCCGATACTGGAATTTGCTAAGCGACTTCTGTTGCTATTTATGTTAGCTGTGATGACATGTTTTAATATTGTTTTCGTTATTATTTCGCATTCTTTAGTTTTGTTTTGATTTGTTTGTATTTGTTAGCCTACTCTTGTCTATAATTTAGTTTCATACAACATTTTTGTTTATACACTGTGGTGTCATGTATTTTGTTTAATTATAGCGCAGATATCGTCACATTTTTTGTGATATTTCATTAATTTCTGCTTTATTTTTAGTTGATTTCTGCGAAAGTTTTTGTATTGTTGCTGATCTTTGTTATTGTTTACATTGTTATTGTTTACATTGTTTGTATTGTTTACATTTTCAATGTTTACATTCTGCATGTGTTTACATAGTCATTGTTTACAGTTATGGTAATTAGTTAATGGGCTATGCTAATGCACTGTTACTACTACACTGATGATAAATGAATGATGAATAGTGTCGTGCACTATTTAATGAGAAGTGCACTTATGATCAAGAATTGAGTGCTGATATTTCATATACAAGTTCTTTGATTGGAGACTTGTTTCCCACAGAGACTGGGATAATATAATGTGATGTGAATATACAAGTGCTTAATTAAGACTTGTTACACTTAGGTTTGAAATAAATTAGTTAATTATTTCAGGTTTTGGACTCATATGTTAGACAACATGTCTACATTTGAGCACTTTATTGAGCAGGGTAAATTGCTTGGCAAGACTGGTGATAAGTTAGAAGAATTTGCAACTGCTCGATATGATAAAGCAATGGAAGCTGAACAAAAGAAACTGCAGATGCAGGTGGATGAAAAAAGATTCCAAATGGAAATGGAAAAACAAAAAAGGGAATCAGAAGCTGAGGAGAGAAAACTCCAGCTACAGCTAGAAGCTGAGAATAAAAGACTTGAAAAAGAGGCTGAGAATAAAAGACTTGAAAAAGAGGCTGAAAATAAAAGACTTGAAAAAGAAGCTGAAAATGAAAGACTTCAAAAAGAGGCTCAGGCTGAGGAAAGAAGATTACAGAGAGAGTCTGATGAGAGGAAAGAGAAAGCAAAAATGGAACATGAAGAAAAGGTCTTAGCTTTAGAGTTGGAAAAATTGAAATTGACGAGCATGAGTAATGGTAATGATTCAAACAAGGGTTCATCTTCTGGTAAGGCTAATAATGATACTTTTAAGATTAAGTTACCAACATTTAGTCCTTCCAGTGATGACATAATGTTCTATCTGGACAGATTTAAACAAGCATGTACAGCTCATAACATAGACAAAGCAAAATATGTTTATCAGTTATCAGGGATACTGACAGGTAAAGCTCTAAGTATATTAAATATGGTGGATGAACCTGACAAGAACAATTATGAGGTTGTCAGGGCCGCTTTGTTAAAGAAATATCAGCTTAATGAAGACGGCTATCGTCTACAATTTAAAAACATGTTACCTGAAAATGGAGTTGAATTCTCCGAGTTTATTGCAAGAATACGCATTACTTTCTCACGATGGGTTGAACTATCTAAGACGGAAAAAACTTATGAAGGACTTATGGACTTAATACTTAGAGACAAAGTCATGTCGTCTGTCAATGAGTCTTTCCTTGCTTTCCTTCATGAACGTAAACCTAAAACAATAAAAGAAATGGAAGATTTCTGTTGCCAATACGTAACTGCGCACCCACACATAACCATGGGTAACTCTAAGGTGAAAGAAGGTTTACCAGTTGCTTCGGCAGCTCCGTATGCCCAAAACTTTGCTCGTAGATCCCAACAAAATTTTGATAGAAAGAGTAGCGGTAATTTCTGTCAAAATCATGGAAATCAATTTCATGGTGATTCTTCGTCGAAGAATTGGAGACAACCTGATAGTGGTCGTTACTATCACCCTAATAATTATAGGCATTTCAAAAGAGGATATGGTAATAGAGGTTATTCCTGCCGAAGACCTCAGAACCAAACAAATAGATGTTCGCATCAATGTGAACATGATAGTAATCGTGGAAACTGGAATTCGAACCAGGATAACAATTACAATAGAGACAATAATAACTGCAGAGATAATAATAACTCTGATAACTTCAGAGGTAATNATAGTCGGGGTAGATCTCAACACAAAAAAAAGAGATATCAGCAGGCTAATGCTGTACAACAGGAAACTGAGGGAGCCTGTAATCATGTTGTTGATAGTAAAAACTTTGACGCTGTCACTGGTTCTGCTTTTGACTTTGAGAGAGCAAACAAATGCCCCCAATGCAGTACTTTATTCGAACCGGGTACCATAACTACTTTGAGTTGTGGTCACCCACTTCCCGCTCTTCCTGCTGCTGTTGCGCATGACGGGAGGGGTTCTTTAATTCTACATAAGGGTCTTGTTAATGATACTCCGGTCTCACTACTTTTCGATTCCGGATGCACCACTATTGGTGTTAGACAATCGCTTGTAGATCCATCTTGTGCTACAGGAAGGGTTATTAAATGTGTCACATTTGGCGGCACTCTAGAAAAATATCCTACTGCTGTAATTCGCATTGCCACTCCTTTCTTTACTGGAGATGTGCATGCTTGTCTCTTACCTAATCCTATTGCGGACCTTATTATTGGTCGTATTCACGGAGTTAGGGAGTGTACCCCACAGCAGATTGCTGCTTGGGAAGATAATAACATGCAAGCTACAAATGCAGTAGTTACAAGAGCACAAGCTCTACAAACACCCGAAACTTCACTGAATAGTGATAATGAAGTTGATAGCCAAGATAGTCACTTAGTAATCACTCGTGACTCTTTCATAAAATTGCAAGAAGAAGATCCTTCTTTAAAAAAATTCTTCGTTCTTGCGAAGAAAGGTGATCCGAATCAGGATACAAATAGAAAATCTTGGATTGCAATGAGAAACGGCGTACTTGTACGTATGGTACAAGATTCGACTACGTCGGCACATTCGCAAATTCTTGTTCCCAAGAGCATGAGAGTGCAAATATTACAACATGCTCATGACTCGCAATGTGCTGGACATATGGGTTTTTCCCGTACGAAGTCGAGAGTCCTTGCGGCTTTCTTTTGGCCTTTTGTCAATAAGGACATTCGTATTTACTGCCGATCATGCAAGGTATGTCAGGAGGTCAAATCTAGAGGACCACGACATGCTGCGCCTATCCAGGCTGCTGACATTCCTATTCGGCCGTTCCAGAAAATGGCCATAGATATTATTGGCCCTTTTAAGGTCAAGTCGGCCAGAGGACATCAGTTTATCCTTACATGTGTCGATATGTGCACACGTTGGCCAGAGGCTATTCCTCTTAAGAGCATATCTACTACAGATATCGCAGATGCTCTTTGGTTGATATTTTCTCGCTTGGGGTTCCCCAGAGAAATATTGTCAGACCATGGCACTCAACTCATATCTGACACTATGTCACAGGTAATGTCTACCTTACATATTGAACGATCTCTCAGTAGTATCTACCATCCTATGTCTAATGGGTTAGTTGAGCGTCTGAATAGAACGCTCAAGACTTTGCTTGGTAAGATAACTGAAGATCATCCTCAAGATTGGGACAGGGTTTTACCCGCGGCTCTCTTTGCCTATAGAGAAGTCCCTAATGAACACACAGGATTTTCTCCCTTCGAACTTGTCTTTGGCGCGCGTCCACGCGGCCCTATGTCTTTATTACACGATCTCATCACTGCCGATGATATTAGCAATGAAACTCAATCCTCATATGAGTATGTCATTGCTCTTAGACAAAAGATCATTGAGGCATGTAAGCTAGCAACTGCTTCATCAGAAATTGCTAAAGAGAAGGCAAGGCAGTTTGCTAACAAGAATAGATGTCTACGACAACTTTGTCCAGGTGACAAAGCATTCGTCCTACTCCCCAGTAGGGAAAATAGACTTCTTATTGCATGGAAAGGTCCGTATGCAATAGTCTCTCGGATTTCCGATGTTGACTATGTGGTCGATATTGATGGAAAGCATAAAACTTTCCACATAAACATGCTTTCGGAATTTCACGAACGTCCGGACTATTTGCTGCCTATTTTCCAGGCAACGGATGATGCTCCTGCACCTCACGGTCATTATTCATCCCTGTCTGTCATTCAGGATGAGGAAGCTACCTTCTCTGATGTCAACCTTCCCCTTCCAGTGGTTCCATTACATTCCACGGAATCTTGGAAAAACGTTTCTGTTTCTCCTAATCTTTCTGGTGACGAACATCGACAAGTCTCGTCGATGTTACAAACATTTCAGGATGTTCTCACTGACATTCCTGGACACACAGATGTCATAGAACATGACATAATTCTTACCGACAATAATCCAATTAGGGTTAGGCCGTATCCTATTCCTATACACTTTCAGTCGCAAGTGGAAAAGGAATTGGATGAAATGATTCAATTAAATATAATTGAACCATCGACTTCACCATATTCTTCTTCCATGGTTATTGTCCGGAAGAAGGATAAGAACATACGAATTTGCGTTGATTATCGCAAATTGAATCAGGTCACAAAGTTCGACGCTGAACCGATGCCTTTGTTAGAAGATCTACTGATTAGACTTTCTAATTCTAGATTCTTCACTAAACTTGACTTGTCTAAAGGTTATTGGCAAGTGCCTTTAGCAGAGCATGCCAAACCTCTTACTGCTTTTTCTACACCTAGGGGTCTATTTCAATGGAATGTTATGCCTTTTGGTCTCATGAACGCCCCTGCCACTTTCGTTCGCATGATGCGTCGAATTCTGTCACATCGTTCGGATGTCATCGCATACTTAGATGACATCTGTCTCTTCAGTGATACCTGGGAAGATCACTATTTAGGGTTATATGACTTACTGTCCACTCTACGTGAGAATAATTTGACAGCAAAACCTTCTAAAGCTTTTGTTGGTTTTGGTGAAATCTCTTTCCTGGGTCATCGTGTTGGTCATGGTCTCTTGAAGACAGAAGACCACAATACTTCCAAAATACTGAACATCTCTGTTCCTAAAACGAAGAAACAAGTTAGGAGTCTCTTAGGTTTAATTCAATTTTATGGTAGATTTATTCCAAATTTATCTTCGATCATGGCACCTCTATCAACATTGTTGAAGAAAGGTTCGCCTAATCTGGTCCGTTGGTCTGAAGAATGCCAATCTTCACTAGACCAAATCAAGAATATATTTTCTTCTCCTCCCATCTTAAGATTACCTACTCTTGATAGGACTTTTGTTCTTCGGAGTGATGCTTCATCCACTGGGATTGGAGCAGCACTGATGCAAGAATATGCAAATACTCTGCATCCTGTTATGTACATTTCTAGAAAACTAAATGCGGCAGAGAGGAACTACTCGGTTTTAGACCGTGAGTTGTTAGCGATGGTTTGGTCAATTCTAAAACTACAAAGATTCCTCCTGGGCGCACATTTCATTCTAGAGACTGATCAGAAAGCTCTTACAGCTATTCAGACTAAGAATTTGAAGAGTTCGAGATCCACTCGATATGCTATAGCTCTTCAACCTTTTCACTTCACGGTACGAGCTATCCGTGGTGCGGATAATGTGATGGCTGACATTTTGTCTAGATGCCCACATGACTCCAACTAATACTTCTGTCCTATATTTCCATATATTACAGAGTCATAACACACCTATATTTCTACAATAGATTAGCACATCTGTACTCACTTTATATGTACACACTATCGTGCTTTGTTGTCATCTTCTTCTGTTCGTTTTTTAAGATGATAGAGGAGGACTGAGTAGTTAATATAAGGGCCGTTAGTTTACTAAACAGCCACAATTATTAATAATGTATTGTACCTTATGAAGCATATTAGTTATTAATTAGCATTATATTGCTTGTACTTTCTCAGAATGTCATTGTTGAGCTGAGGACTTACCTTACTAGTTTCAAGCATGACGAGTTCTAGATTGTGTACTTACCCTCGGAATACCAGAGCATATATCCTGGATCGTCATGTAGTTTAACTTTACTATGTACTTATGTCATTACATGTCAAAGAATGTACTATTTAAATTTTCCTATCAGATTTGTACATCCATTTTTTAAAGACAATATTAGAGTATGCTGTTTAATGATGATTATAGTAACTTGCATACGTATATTGTGTTTACATGCTAACGTGATGTGTGTTGGTGACACCTCCCCGATGTGAATATTTTTTGAGACATATTTATTTTTCTGTTGAGGTATATCCTCACCAGACACTCTATAATTAGCCTATTGTTTGGCAATTTAGTTAATTATCAGCGCATAATTCGTGCGTTTTGAGCCGCTTATCGCATGCTCTTTGATATTGGAAAAAAAAAAATATGTTCCACATTTTTTTTTTATCGGGAGGAGGTGGTGATATGTTGCGTGATAAATTCTCGCAACATCGTTTTATTTCAATATCTGTTTTATAACGCAAGGGCAACAACTGCTTGAAATTTATAGTCACTTTTCTCGGTAAGCATTTGTCTTCTCGCGTTGGTATCGAATGCAGTTAAGTTTGAGCTGTGGTCATTTTGCGCTGGACTGCGCATGACTTGTCTTGCTTGTTGGTCGATCGGTTTCCGCCCACGACTAGTGGAGTGAGCGATTTGGAATGGCGAAAGAGATGCCTCGTTGAAGAGGGGATCTCCGCTATTTTTTGTTCTGTCAGGGATGTGTAGTCCTCTTATGGATATTTCGTTTATTCGGGATAATACCTCTAGTGTATTTGCACATGCCGGGAGGCGTGATATTTCTGTGTATTTCATGAAAGCAAGGTAAATTGACTTTTTCATTAACTCTATCGATTTTGGGTCGTGAGCGATTTCGATTCATAGCCTGTCTCCGAAAGTCGTCGTCACGAGATGTTCTTTCCCAGCTCACATGTCGCTGCATTGTACTGCATCGGTTGATGCATGTACCAAGGACCATTACTTGCTACTTTGTTAAATGAACTAGGTTTGGAAAACCTTGATTATCTAGAGGATATTTTTGAGGACATTATTTATACTTCGGCAGACGTGTCTGTCTTGCTGAAGTCAAACTAAGGAGAGTGAACTGATCTCATACATCTGGTTATCTCCTGGCTGTTATAGAAAAGGATGGAGTTTTCCACCTGACTACATTTACAGCACTATGAAATATAACATGCATCTGACTCATCATTGTAATGCTGTCTACCGTCTATTGCTGTATTGAATGTTGCTGTGATAATGACTGTTTGATGTGCCTACACATTTGCGTAACCATTTTGTCACTGTGGCGTCCACAATAAATAATGAAGAAAAACGTCAACGGCTGTTTCAAGACTCATTGACTTTATACGTCGTGAGTTTACTGACGTCCTATGTGGATTGCCCTGTTATTGTTGTATGAACATTGTTTTGACTGAACACATCTACACACTACACAAAACCAGACATGCGGATACCATCCATCATCATATGGCATCACGCATCACACGTCCTGTCTGTTTTGCAGAGACACACTGTCTCACGCAGATTCGACACATAGCCTGCTTCGAACAGCAGTTTCAGTTCCCGTCTGCTTCGCTGGTTTGCAAAGGGGACACTGTATCATTGTCTCACCTTCAGGGGCCTTTGTAAAAATGTGTCAAGCGTGCGGTACATTAGGCGTTAATAGATAGTATGGAAAATCAAACAAGTCATAATTTATTTTTTTTAAATAATTCCTCAGGACTGAAAGAGGCTTACTACTACTAGGTGTCTGCTCGGTTTGAGTTGAATCATTGTCGCTGACTGTCCTTATTCTAGTTTTATATAATGTGTCATTATTACTGTTATTATTATTTTTTTTTTCACTTTTACTGCAGCTGTCAGCATGTTCCCCTTGCATATCATCATAATGAAAACGACTGTGTAAAATTCTTAACAGTGGTCACACGAAATACCATAGATTTGTACTAACGAGAATAAGTAAATCTGCATACTAGGGTGTCATGACTCATGTCTCATTGTTTCAGTTAATTTACTTGTAGTCTGCTGTTTCGAAACAGTTCCATAGTTTTATTTCATCCAAGCGCTCATTATACGCATGTTACGGTACTCTTGATTCCTGACTTCAGGCGCCATCGTAAGAAAACGTGTTTTGTTTATACATAAAATAGTGTTTAAAACTTGTGTTCAACATCATTTAATCTTCATTTATGGCGGGGAGAAGCCCTGTTTGGGATTATTTTGTAAAGATCAAAGACAACAAAGTAAAATGTAACGTGTGTTCTGGTATTTTATCATTCAAGGGTCCAAACAATGCTTCGAAACAGCGAGCGATTCGACACTTCCTGCTTGTTTGTTTCGCCTGCCTCGCTGTTTTGCAGCGACACACTGTCTGAGCCTATGTAAAATTTGAATCAACCGTTCGGAACATTAGTATGGAATATCAAACATGTCATATTTTTCAGGGATGTGTTATGATGACTTGATTTTACAAGTGATATTATTTTTGCTGAGAAGTTATAGACACTGGAAATTGTGTCAGAGCTGCAGTTGTCAATGTTTTAGGCGCTATGTTAAAGTTGAAAGTGTCCGTGTGTTCGTATAAATGTAATGGACACTTTATTAGTTCTGCTGATATCTGTGTAGGCCTACTGGGTGTGGATTTGAATCATTGTCTACCAAAACTAGCTTACTCTAGTTTGATATCATATGTTGTTATTACTGTTGTTATTATTATTGTTGTTTTTTATTATTTTCCCATATACTGCAGCTATCATCATATCTACGTTTTATTTCATCATAATGAAGACTTGTGTAAAAATATTGAATTGTGGTCACACGAAACGCCATAGATTTTCACACACGACAGTAAAAACTGAGGAAATTATCTCACACAATTCATGTATACCCGCCCCGGTACTGTCTATAAGAGACTTCTTTCTCCCCTATACGGGCAATTGTGTCGACACACTGTTTCGACACACTGTTTCGACACAGTATAATTAATTGAGCCGACTGTCTCGAAACAACGCAGTGTATCGATTCGCCCACCTCTAATGTTTACATCTCAAGTGCCGGTCAATAGTTTTAAACATGCGTGTTTAGGATGGGGTAATTCAAAATATTTCCCCTAGGAAATTTTTGTGCATTAATGCAAAGGTCATGTCTTCCAAATATGGAATGAAAACATCCGATCACTCTCTCGGCAATGTTTACAAATAAGATATTACTCTCATCTAAAGTATTGTCTTTGTAACAAGGTGTACAGGAAATGACTATGTCATTCGTTTCAGCCGAGCGCATGCCGACAGGTCGATAATTTATCGCGGGGCACTCCTAGGTAAACATGACACGCGTTCACTATACGAATATTGACCGGGCCCATATTGGTTTTACCTGCGTCTTAATTTTAGCAAAGCCGACAATCGCAAAGCAAACATGATAAATTATCACTGAAGGGGGTGTAAAATTTATAAGAATATAGCTACTATCTGCTTGATGGCAGAGATAAAAAATGGGCCGACCACGGAAATTGCTAGTGATTTAGTACACACACAAAATGTAACTAAATACTTCCTGAAAGGAAAATAGATCGACCCAATTATTATGTGACAAATTGGTTTTTTTTTTTCTTTTAATTACCAGAATCAAACCAATGGTTTATCTTATAAAGATATAGCTCTATTTACACCCAAAAAATCGTGATCTGATTTACATGTCATCAACAAATTCGCAGCGCAAGGCAAATGATTCAACGAGTATTATAAATATACTTTTCTCATAAGTATTGTTTGTCTGCAAAACTACAAAATCTTATTTGCTCTCCGAATGTAATGTAATTGTATACTTACGATAATGCAATGACGGTCTATCATTGAATATTTAATAATAGTTATAGTTTTTACATAAAATTGCCGGTACCAACGTCAGTCAAAATGTGACAAATTAAAGTTTACCGCGAAAGGAAGTTGTATGAAATATTTCAGTTCTGTATGACGAGTGGAACATAGAGATTCTAAACTTCAAAGATTTTAAATTCCACACATATATAAGCCTTATGTCTAGCTCAATGAAAGTGGGTTTAAAAATCAGCTCATAAAATACCTAAATATACTTTTCTTTTCTAGTTTCAGAACTACTTAGGCCGATCTACAGCAGTTCTGTATACTGTACGTTTCAGAATCATTTTAGCTTAACTAAATGCAGTTCTGTAAATTTCAAAATCACTTTAGCTAACCTATACGTAGTTCTGTAAGTTTCAGAATTACTTTAGCCGACATAGACGCAGTTCTGTAAGTTTCAGAATTACTTTAGCCGACATATGCGCAGTTCTGTAAATTTCAGAATTACTTTAGCTAACCTATACGCAGTTCTGTAAGTTTCAGAATCACTTTAGCTGAACTTAACTTAGTTCTGTAATTTTCAGAATTACTTTAGCTGAACTAAACTCGGTTCTGTAAGTTTCAGAATTACTTTAGCTGAACTAAACTTAGTTCTGTAAGTTTCATAATCACTTTAGCTGAACTAAACTCAGTTCTGTAAGTTTCTGAATTACTTTAGCTGAATTAAACTCAGTTTTATAAGTTTCAGAATCACTTTAGCTGCACTATACGCAGTTCAATACGTTTAAGAATCCCGTTAGCTGACCTATACTCAGTTCTGTAAGTTTCAGAATCACTTTAGCCAACCTATACTCAGTTCTGTAAGTTTCAGAATCACTTTAGCTAACCTATACGCAGTTCTGTAAGTTTCAGATTCCCGTTAGCTGACCTATACTCAGTTTTGTAAGTTTCAGAATCATTTTAGCTGAACTAAACTCACTTCTGTAAATTTCAGAATCACTTTAGCTGAACTAAACTCAGTTCTTTAAGTTTCAGAATCCCTTTAGCTGAACTAAACTCAGTTCAGTAAGTTTCAGAATCGTTTTAGCTGAACTAAACTCAGTTCTGTAAATTTCAGAATCATTTTAAGTGAACTATACGCAGTTCTGTAAGTTTCAGAATCGCTTTAGCTGGCATATACGCAATTCTGTATATTTAAGAATCAACATCTCCGAACTAAACTCAGTTGTATACAGTTCATTACGTTATTGACAAGTAGTCTCGTGAAATGTTCTAAGCCACAGTCCCGGATATATTAAAGTATTTTCCTTATTTTTTTTTTTTTCTTTCTCTCTTTTTTTCGTTGATGAGTGAATGATGAACATTTTAACTCTCATGAGAAAAGACTTCATCGATACATAAGTACATACGACCTCAACTGTGGTGATGATTTCCTCAACAATTTGTTTTATACATTAACGTTAACAGCTTCACTCACAAATCTCCAAAGCCGCGAATTAAGTCATTTTTATTACGGCATTATTTGGCTATTTTTACCTGCGTAATACAGCAATGGCAAACTACTGAATGAAAAAAAAAATGCCTAGAAAAATCACAAACAGCCAATAAAATCTGGGGTTGATTGCCACGTCCTGTAAAGGATAAGCAACTAACTTTAATACAGTGCCCTAGGGTGCACAAAGACCGTGCGCTGTGTACATGAGATAATTATTCAATTTTCATTTCTTTCTTGTACCTTTAGGCGTGTTCGGTAAATCAAATAATCTTTATTTATTTTGATGTATTGTCATGTGGTATATTTTTAGATTCCGTGGCGGAACTTGCACTTGGGTAAATGATAACTAATAGACGGGACGAGTTAAGTTTTCATTTTGCAGTTCGTTTCAATTAGATGCTGTCAGAAGGAATAAGTTCAGAATACTATGTCTAATAAATGTGTGTGTTTGTGTAGCCAGTGATGCTTTCATGTATTAGAAATGAATGGGGCAAGCGCGGATTGACAGCGATCGGAGCCCCGGGGCAAACATTATCACTGGCATTGCCGGACATGCCCAGCGGTTAGTCCACCCAAGGGTTCTAGTATTGGTTTGGGTTTGGAATACGCCTTTATCATCATTACCTAACAGATCCCTAAGGATAAGTGACCTTCAACATATGCACGCCGTGCTTTCATGCAGTGGCGTACTAAGGGGTGGGGGGGGAAGGGTGTGCGAGGGGGAGGTCCGCTCTAGGTGACATCCAGGAAGGGGGTGCCATCGGACACTATTATGAAAGTACTTACTGTTAAAAATATACTTGCAAGTGTTTTTCTTTTAGGTAGGAGGGTGCCACAGGTAGGATCCGCCCCGGGTGCCAAATATTTTAGGGACGCCTCTGCCTTCATCTCGTGCTCATTTATCCCCTGTGTTTTCGGCTTCCCATTATTTCTCTAACGCTGGGGATATCCTGAAAAGGGCTGCTTTGTAATGCTAATATCTGGTTTCCTCAACATGTATCTTATCCTAAGCCAGAGTTCTCTCCTCGCTTCTTGTCCGCTTTGCGCTAAAGTCAGATCTCTTATCACGTGTGTCATCGTCCGAGTACTGCATTTTTGTATCTACATTTTTTCCACAAATTGACCAGAGGCCAGAGGTCATAACTCGACGTCATATAGTTTAATGTATCATCCTACAGAATATCTTGTAGTTAACAGTTTGTATCATCACGCAAAATGTCATTCCAATATGATGCCTGCTTCGTGTTAACTAACACCCCATACATTGTGAACGCGCTTTTCTCAAAACAAGCTGAGGTGATGGAATAAAGCAGTTCTAAGGGGTTGTCGATATGACGTCGCGTAGTGGAGAGGGGAGGGGGTCTAAAATTGTATGACGAAGTGTGACGATACGGGAAGGGGCTTGAACAAAATGTGACGTCACACACAAAGATACGACTGAAGGTCGATTTTTTTTAATCAATGATATTGAAATAAAATAGATTTTGTAACCTCTATCCTTAAAGTCCATTTTTATCCGCTATTGTTAACAACTCCCTATTGGACGATTTCTATTTCTATTATAATCTCAACTGAACTGTTGGATAATTGTTGTAAGCTTTAACTTTTATTATGTGTAAGTTAAACATTTCGTTTTTTAATATAATGTAATACAGACCTTTCCTATAAACTTCTTCTTCTTCTTCTTCGTACATTCTCAGACGACTATTTGAATGTTTTCAAAGAAAGCAGTAGTCTGTTTGAAGCTGTTTAAATCTCCGTAGAGCTTTTCCACAAATGGTACTGGTGTCGGCCATATGTGTGTCACGAAAGGTTTGAGATGTTATAAAATTTAAGATATCCTGGACAAAAAAAAGATGTATCAGATGATACCAGGATAGTGCCAGGTAAGAGACTGGTCTTACAAGAAATACCCCCTTTTCTGGAAAAGAATAAGGGTGTATTGACCATCAAAGGTAGAATCCATCTGTATAAACCTCCAGGCGTTGAAAGGCTATGTCCTGAAAATCTATTTGCCCCTTTCGAAGATTCTCCTTTGGTATTATATGTTGTTTATGTTGACAAGTTGTTCTAGGGGTATATAATATAGTATATCTATCAATCTAAATTAAATATCAAACAAAACTTGAAACTTTAATTCAAATAATTCAGCAAGTCTGTTGATATTTATGTATTTACAATTTATTTACCTAACCCTGTTCTCTTTTGGTTAGGTAACTTAGGAAAACTCAAAGGTATTTACAGCTTGAAATAAAAAAACATAGAAACTTAAAAGTTATAAAGCATAATCTTGTATTGAAGTTTCTATTGTCTTCCACACTGATGAATAATTTTAAATTTAATACAAGGTCAATGAAGTTGACGGTGAAGGAATGGTGGATTCATAAGGTCCTTACATTCATCCTCCACTGAAAGTTAGTTGCTTATCCTTTACAGGACGTGGCAATCAACCCCAGCTTTTATTGGCTGTTTGTGATTTTTCTAGGCAATTGTTTTCATTCAGAAACGTTAGTAATATATTTGTGTTTTCTTTTGTGGTGATATCTTTTATTGAACCCACTGATCAGTGGCAATGTAAGGCCACTTATCTTTAAATCAAGAAAATCCAACACTCTCCTGCCTTGGTCGAACACCTCGTTGACTTGCCAGGCAGTGGAACAAGGGTGGCTAGCTCCAATGACTTCACGAGCATTCGCACCTCAGAGTCCAATCGAGTTATAGGAATCAGATACTTCGGGTAATTTGCAGGATACAATGTTTGCAGGATAAACCCCTCAGGCAAAACACACAGGCTGCTAATGGCTTCTATGGTCTGCGCAACAGATGCGGTTGGCAAAGGTACAGTACGATTACAGTTTACCGCTTCTTTCTGGGCAGCTAGAGGTTTTGAATTTGTTAGTGGCGTCAAATGGTCAAGGGTAAGGTCTTTTATAGTCCCGCCTCCGGCGTATCGGATGACATGGGTGTAAAAAGGAGTAAAGAATCACAAAATGAAGCATAATTTTGCCTTCTGTACAATGTATAAAATCTAGTTTTTTTAATTATCTTCCTTATTTATGGAACGATTTTGGTCATATAAAAGTGGAATTATACTGTGAATTATTTTGTATCGATCTATCTATAAATTGTTTAGTTTGCACAATGCATTTAAATGTATGCATGCTTTAACTAACTAAGTTTGACTAATCCTGATGTAACACAGCTCGTTTATTCGATATTTCTATCTTATTAGAATATTATTCGATAAAGTGTTTACACCTACCTCTAAAGTAACCTTCCCGTTGATGAATTACATTATCCTTTCTGGTGATACTTTGTGGCCGTGTAGGTTATACGGCTACTTATTCGGAGTAACCAGGAGGACGTGCACACCATCATAGCTGGCAGACGCTGGAGTTGGGTTGGCCATGTCCTCAGAAGGGACCCTGATACCATCGCAGGGACAGTGTTACGCACAAATAATTACTTTTTCCAAAGTCTTTGTATGATCATTTTTTGTATGTATGATCATTTTTTGACTGAAATGTGTATTATGTTTTTTTACGGTCAAAGGGACATAATCCGAGTTATTGAGACCACAATTTTTTAGGAGTTTGCCTTCTCTTGTATAGAGACACGTTCGGTCTATAATTTCTTGAACGAAGCGTGACCATATCTCCTTATTTGGTAGTATCAGTCAACTATGGTAGATGTCTGAAAATCTGTCTTAACGCTTCTGTTCATGACCATCTCGAATGTTCTTAAAATTGCTTTGTGTGAATTGATACTCACGTAGATGAGTTCTGCGCATGTCAAAAACTGGGAGTTCGTTCTGTGTGTTATGGACCCCTGGAGGCATATGTTCGTGGTTGATTTTCCGAAATAAGGTAATTCCTCTTGTATCGAACTTTATGCTATCATCTAGAGGTTCGTCATTTTGTCGCCTTTTTGCTCGCCTGTGGTACTTTGACGACCAAAAACTGAACTAGTTATATATATATATATATATATACCTTGGCAGAGATCAGTCCAAGTCAGACTTAGGAAGGTTGTGGAAGCATGAGCTATCACGTGCAGACAGCAAAGACATCTGAATCTGCTAGCATCACAGTTGGCTGCAGGACACAGAAGTTATATATATATTATTTATACAGCTTCACGAACGAAGGAACATACAGGCCGTTTACAATACAACTATTGAGTATTGATCCGATGACTATCGGCTAATATGAATTGAATGCTGAACTCGTTGAACTATGTGGATGTCATAAATATCATGACTGTTGTTTTGTGGCGTGCAATAAATGGTAAAAATTATACAACGAAGTTACCATTTCTATGACTATACACATCATGTTGCCTGTGTTGTAACCTGTGACTGGCCGCTGACTTTAATACCTGGTGCGAGAGAACCTAGGGTCAAAGATGAACCACATTACAGGTTGGCGGTGAGATACGAAGGATGGCCGCCGACCGAGCAGGGGATCAAAGTATGGATCAAAGAAGAAGAAGAAGAAGAAGGTTATACGGCACTAGTAGTTATATTGATAGTTATTTAGTCAGAGTTAATCCTTCATATGTTGTGTTGGTTCAAGTGCTAACTGGCCTTCCGCCAGATATGGTGATACTTGACCTACTGTTATTTTTTTCAACCCAGGAATGTTCTTCCCTTTAAGTTTGGTGATAAGCAAAACAGTTTCAGCATAACAACGTATATCCAAAAGAAATTACTGTAAAGTTCCACAAACAGCAATGTAGAAAATTTCAATTAGAGTTTATTGATGTCATTAGACAAACACTGTAAATTTCACAAAATTATGGTTGTTTATCCAAAATGAAAAATATATAATACAACTGAATAATATACACACTTGTCTACTAAAAAAAAACTTGTCTTGATATCCTCGAAGACGAAGTTCACCTAACGCTATCTGTAAAAATCCTCTAGTCTAAAATCATGGTATCCTTGGAATCATAAATCCTGAAATCTCTCCCTATCGCCGACAACTCTTCTATTTATACTATTTCTTCTTTTTCCCACCTTTTTTCACACGATCCGTCCTTTTTTCACACGGTACAATAATTAACATTTGCACTCCTCTCCTCAGCTTTTCGACCTTTTTGCACACGACATTCTGTTATTTCGACTTTTTTTCACATGTGTGATCTTTTCCAACTTAACAATAGGATTAAAAAAAACCAGATCACACAAACATTCATTTCCCACTTTCGCGCTTATAAATACCATTCATTATTATCTGGGCCTGACCTACGTTTGCCCTGCCAGAGCAGCAACCGCCAACTGAACCCTGAATGAACACTGCGTTTTGTGTAAAAACGTCTTATTTGCCCTTAAGGTCTGTCATTCTTACATGTAGCATCTTCTAGCACATATAAATGCCTAGCGTGGTAGTAGGAGGGACAAAGCTAGCGTGAAAGGCCAAGCGGTCACAACTTCTTTAGTTCTTATGAAATTAAATATTATTGTCCCATCGGTTACACAAAATAGCCTCTAGGTTTTAAGCATAGTACGTTTCCTACAACAAAGATAATAAAGGTACGTTTTGATTGGTTATAGTATTAGAGAGTTCCCTACCTAATGGCGTGCGGTATGGTCAGATTTAGAAAAACGTGTTGTAAGACAGACCAAAACACGACAATGTGTTTTCTCTCTTCCGTGTTTGTTGGGCACCTTTGAAGCAGATGTTCCAATAAAAGATGTTGGTCTGTCAGCAAATGGATTTCTAATTTGTTCCATCTTACTGTGCCGCGGTATTCTGATAACCAAAGAAAAAGCATTCATTGATAACATCTTCAATCTTTAACCTTTGAATATTTTGGGATTTTCTCTCAAAATTAACATTATTTTATGAAACTTTAACATAAATAAGTACTGAAGTTATTGATGGGTTTAATTTGCATTTAATTTAATTTTTATTGTTTGAAATTAAATTAAGCTAAAATGAGCGATTTTTAAAAATAAACTAGATGTAAGTACCCGGCGTTGCACTCGTGTTCCTAGAAACTGTTTAGGAAACTTAGGAAATGTTAAAATCAAACTATAATATTTTGATATTGGAGTGAAATTATTCGTTTAAGATTGTTACCACTCCTCTAAGTGACTATCCTCGTGAATTGTTTTACAGTAATTGCAAATGCAAGCTGCAAAAAATGCTGTTATTCCTTATGGTTCCACCGGAAGAGTGATTTCATTTTGCTTCCGAGTTTTTGCAAGAAGCAAATTAATAAGGCGTATTTTCGCGTTCGATCTTACTCACCAAGGAAGAATAGTCCACCATTTTCTGTTTTAAACGTGTTTGTTACTTCTCTTTGTAGCCCACCCTCTTCAAATAAATACATTGTTTCGTAAACCAAGACGCACATTATTTTATTTGATATCTTCCTTGATTGTTTATATTCTTTTTGCTGCACTAAAATATGCCTTTTGATGATTTATTTATGTTTTAATTGTTATTCAGGTTGTTTTGTTGTTCTGATGCTCTATTTATACGTGCACGCGTTTAATATTGGTTGGACTGGGACATAGATGGAGCGGTATACAGCCATCTTCGTTTTCTTAATAACCTCTCTCTTACTGGGGAATCCTCGATTTATGGCCTGAAAAAGTCTCCCAGCTGCTGCTTTTCGAGTGGCCAACTCTTCTTTGATGCCTCCGTTTCGGTATATAATAGCTCCGAGGTATTTAAAGTGGTCGACCTGCTCCAGGACCTGTTCTCCCAGCTTAATCTGATGTCTTCTTTCTTCTCGTGATATCACCATGAATTTTGTTTTAATGCTGCTTATGACCATCCCTCTCTTCTCCAGCTCTTCCTTCTAGACTTGCAGGTCGGATTGGAGACGTGCCTCTGATTTAGCAATCAGGGCAACATCATCAGCAAATGCCAGCTCTGAAATACATACCTGTCTCATCTTCCAGTACCCCACTGAATACTTTCTTGTTCTCTCCTTACATGCTTTGATGACATCGTCCATGAGGAGTATGAAAAGATAAGGTGACAGGATATCACCTTGTCTTACACCAGTGGTGGTCCTGAACTTTCCTGACTTGTGGTTTACTGTCCTCACATAATTTCTGCAAGACTTGTAGAAGCTCTGTATAGCATTAATCAGAGGTGCTGGAATGTTCTTCCTTGCCAAACAATCCCAAAGTTTGTTCCAGGTGACCTTGTCAAATACCTTTTCCAGATCTAAGAAGCAAAGATGGATCTCATTCTTATACTCAAGGGCCTTTTCGCTCAACTGTCTGAGTGTGAAGATTACGTCTTGAGTACTTCGGTTTGCTCGGAATCCGCACTGGACTTCATCCAATTGTGGCTCAGCTAGGCGTCGGAGTCTCTGCTCTAAGATTTTAGAGTAGATTTTACCAGGGGCACTGAGAAGGGATATGCCTCTATGATTTCCACATTGTCGATTGTCACCCTTTTTAAAAATTGGTGTTATGATGGCAATCTCCCAATCGTTTGGTTTGGTCTTGTTGCACCACGCTGCCTGTAGGACCCTTAAGAGTAATTGGTCGCCTGATGCTCAAATGTACTCAACCATTTCATGTGTTATACCATCGTGCCCTGCTGATTTGCCCATCTTAATTTTCTCCAGTGCTGCCTTCAGTTCTTCCATCTTTATGTCATCTTCATCATTATTAATTTCCTCTTCTGTGCTAGTGGTTATCATTTCTGATGCTTGACCTTGCTCACCATCAAGGAGTTCTGAGAAATTCCTTTCCATCTTTCCATTACTTCCTTCGGGGCGGTAAGCAATTTGCCTTGCTTGTCCTTTATACGTTTGAGAGGGCATTGTTTTTCCTTCCTCATGTTCTTTAGGGTCTTATAGAACAATTTTTGGTTTTCTTGCGCATCTTTTTCTAGCATTTCTCCAAATTCTTCCCAGGACTTCTGTTTTGCTGCTAGCACCTTGTTCTTTGCTTCTGTTCTGAGTATCACATATTCTCTATATTTCTCTATTTGTCCTGCTGTGTTTTAGCTCCTAAGTAATGTTTCCATGCATTTTCTTCTCTCTTATTGTCTCTTTGACTTCCTCTGTCCACAAAGGTGTCCTCGTTCTCTTGTTCCCAAATCGGACTTCACCACATGCTTCTGCAGCAGCTGGCTTTATGATGTATTTGAATTTAAGCCAGAGGGTTTCCACGTCATCAGGTTGTTCATCTGTGCTTCTCACCGCTGTAGCAATAAGCCCCTGATATCTGGTCTTAATTTCTGGCTCTCTCAGCTTGTAGGTCTTTATGCTCATTTCTCCCGTTCGTTTTCTTGGTTTATTGCGTGATGTTGGGCGTTTCTAGACATTACATTTAAATGAAAATTTTAATAGTACAGATAGAATATGTTTATATTTACATCTCCACTGATTGAAAAGTGTTCACAATATAAATTGAATATATTTTCATTTATGTTTACACTGATTTGAAAAGTGTCAAACTTCCATTAATTTTAAAGTGCATATGTTAACATCGACATTTACACTGGTTTCAAACTGTAAGAATGTACCTCATTTCTTTCATCTTTTCCTCCCTGCTCCATATGGAACCTGGGACTACTTTATGCTTTTAGTTCTCGTTATAAAACTAGCAATAAATCAATCACCAGCCCTTGGCAGTGGTAGTTCATGAAATCATTCTATACGCTGAGGTTGCCAGCCTCAAATAACTAGGACATCCGCTGGAGCCGCGCTGGTGTAATGGCTTCGGCGTTGTACTGGCGACCAGGTGTTCATGGTTCAAACCCGGGAGTCGGCGTTTGAAGAAATGTTTACGGCCGGAAATTTGACTGAACAGCCTGAACGGCTCCTGTGATAAACCCTCTGTGGATGGGAAGGAGCGAAGCTCCTGACCGGGTTGGAAGGAAAGTCCTCGGGTTCCCCAGCCTCGCAATGACATGTCATTGGGCCGAAGGGCTGAAAGCCTAAGTGCCGCTGGTTAAGAAAAAAAAAAAAAAAAAAAAGGACATCCGCTAGCAATTTTAACATATTAAAATTCACATGGCCATATACATATATATGTTAGATCACATGTTAGTAATAAAATATAGAATGTAAAATCATAACTTACGCCAATCCATGACTTTTTTGCTCAGATGAATAAAAGAGACTTGAATCGGCCTCTTACACGCGTCTGGGGTGTCGTTTCTTTAATAAGATAATTCCCTCCCTGGCACCGTGTGTTTCAATTTTCTCAGATAATCCGGTTTTCCTTTTTTAAAATGTTAGAGATTTCCTTTGCTGAATTGTAAGTCCTGGTGAATGCTCCAATAAAAGGTGTCCGGTCTGATAAATGGAAATTCTGAATTCTAACTACTGGCAAGTCTGCTGTCTTTGACAGCGTGAATCTCTCAACTAGATTGACTGAAGCGTCAGGTTATATTCACGGTCTTACCCCGCTCTGATTGTTATCGAGCTCAAATGATCAGCCAATCTGATTTGAGTATGTTGCATAACTCATCTAGTGTAAAATTTCAAACATTATTTTTCTGAAAATGGACTGTAAGCATCCGATTGCCCTGTTACGAACTCACAAACATGTCGGTAAATTCATACGAAACCGTGTGTCAGATGTAACACTTATTACTTTCTTACAAAGTAATGTCGTAGACAGGAAAGGATTATATCATACGTGTCTGTCCCAAAGGTGTCGCACAGATGGGTAATCTTGTTATCTGTTGCCTGAGCAAACGAAAACCGACTACGGGCGAATAATTTTATCACCCGACCCAGCTTGAGCAAACAGAATCATGCGAAACTGAGCAAACCCACATTGGTTTTCACCTGCTCTAATCTCAGCAAATCTGTGCCGCATCAAGCAAAATGTGATTATTATCACCTACAAGGAGTGTCAAAATGATTTGACAATATCAAATATCTGCTACTTAGCAGAGAAAGAAAGAAAGAAAGTGCGACAATTGAAAGCAAGCAATTAAATCCGTACCACAAATGTACCGATTACTGCCGTAGTGAAACAGAGATTAAGAAGAAGAAAGGGTCGCCCCAATCCATTCTGTGACACCTCAATGGACGTGTAACGGGATCCTTTGCTTTTTCCTTCTTGTACTGGACCATCCTTTCAATTCGAGCTCTTTCCATATCTTCTTTATTCCCATCAAGTATCTATCTAATTCTCTCCTCGTTTTATGTCTTTTTTTGTTTTATCTCGCTCTATTTCTCTAACTCTGCGAATTCCAGAAGAAGGATGTCCATGTAATGCTATAAACTGATGTCCTCGTGTGTCTTATCCAATACTGCTGTCCTCTCACATCTTGCCCTGCTGGTATTTGTCTGGTTCTTTTAACCAGTTCCACATGAGTGATCTTGCTATTTCACTTTAATCGATTTATGTTTTCGCACGCATCTTTTTTTAAAGAAAGTATGTATCTTTTTGGTTGTCGCGGTGCCAGACGGTTTAACACCCAGCACTTTTTTTGTCAGAGGTGAACTCCTTCACTTATGTTTTATTTGTCGAGTTCTGCCACCATTTTGTTTTCACTACTGGGCTCTCTTCTCGCCAGCAGTTTTATTTTTATTTTTATTTTTTTTTTAATCTATTTTTCATTTGTTATTAATTAATGTTTCTTGTTTTTTGTTATTTATTTCTCTTCCCCCATCTCTCTCTCTCTCTCTCTCTCTCTCTCTCTCTCTCTCTCTCTCTCTCTCTCTCTCTCTCTCTCTCTCTCTCTCTTGCTGGTTTTTGTTTTCTCTTCTGTTAGTTGTTTATGGTTTTTCGTACCTCGACTTTACTTTTAATGCCCGGATGTAGCATCCATTTTGCTGTCTAGCCACGCCTCAACATCACGTATATTCCTATTTATAGTTCATGTTTTTTACTTAGTTCTCGCGTTCTTTCCTTTCTGTTTTCGTTTGTTTGTCCCTGACCAAGGCCGCCTTACCGTAACTTAGGTTACCTACCAGTCCTTCATTCTAGTAAGACACACTACCTTTGCCTGTAAACCCCACCGTTTATCATGTTTCACAGCCATACAATAGGACAGCCTTGACATGTTAGTTCAAGGCACGTATCTAGGAAGTTAATAAACAAAAATTATTACTTTTAAAAATAATTATTTTGTTTTACATAATTAGTCTCTGCATTGTTTAAAAAAAAAAAACAGCAAAAAAAACTTCAGAATTTCAGTTGGAGTGTTAGAAATTTTTTTTTTATCTAAAGAGGGTAGTTCTAATCTTATTTGTTGTTGTTTTTTACAGCATATATTTCGGCCGTGGCATTTCCAGAACGCTTTTTCAGCTTTACAGTTCCTTAAAAATGCGGCTTTTTCGCCTTTCCTCTTTCTGTTAAGATTTTTTTTTTTTGTCTTTGACGAGTCTCATTAAATTTACAAGCTCTGAAACATTTTCAGACATAAGCCGGCATAAATCGCAACATTTACAAGATGTACGCAAAATAATCCTCTTTCTTCCCACTTTATTTTTTTTAAGAAATTTCCAATTATAAATTTCTCTTGTCTTGTCTTAGTGCCATAAATTTTTCTGTAAGCTGAGCTCAGACTCAATCCCTGATTTTATTGTAATATTTTTTTGTTTAATAATTTTTTTTTTTTTTTTTTTTGGTATGCCGTCATCACAATACTTGTTTTTCTTCCTTAGTACGTGAAGATGTAATATTTGTGATATATTTACGCCCGCGCATTTTGGTGAGTTCACCCTCAGATTTTTGGTTAGCTTGGTTTTAAGTACTGTCTTCATTGCACACGAACAACTCCATCAGTGCTCCGATCTCCTTCCCCAGATCACATAACGAGGGTCTCAACACAGTGCTCGAACTCCGTGGCACCGGCGAGAATCCCAGTGTGTGTTTATAGAAATCACTCGTTCTATAAATATTTTTGTGGTGGGTAGGTTTCTAATGTTTAAATGTTGCCAGGGCCGCGGCCTGATAGGCCTACTCTTTACGATTTCCAACTGCCGTGGGATTTTTAACGTGCGCAACTTGCACACAGTACCTCTTATTTTTTCACCTTTATACCTGAAGGCTAGGAATCCGATCTCACTACCCAGGAGACCGGGGGGGCGGGGGGGGGACAAGTGTGTGTAGGGGTATTACATCATTAGGACCACTGGTTCTGAACAAATAATTTCCATAAATTAAATTCCCTCAACTGGGAATTGAACCAACTACTTCTATAATTTGAGGCGGACGCCATACCTCTAAGCCAATCCGACACCCTCAGAAAACTGCAGAGCACAGATCTTCAACCAATGCACGCCAGACCTCCTTGTCCTGTACCGTTCTTTCAAGCTTTTTCCAAGACTTCTTTATTCCCTTCAGGTTTTATTCCCTTCAGGTATCTATCTAATTCCCTCCTCATTGTGTATGTCTTTTCTTTTGTCTCGCTATTTTGTCTCTTACACTGTGGATTCCAGAAGAAGGATTGCCTTGTAATGCTATAAACTGATTTCCTCATTACGTGTTTTATCCACGTCCTCTCACTCTATGTGAGAGATGCCATTGTGATCAGTTTCCGGCGCCATACGGAGCATTGGACTTCAATATGTTTACGCCAAGCCTCTTGATGGTTATTTGACTGCTCCATATAGTTGTTGACGTTGGGTTTTGGCTTTATGTTGTGACGGAATAAGATAACCGGTTTAATGCCCCAGCCTTCTACGACATGCCTGACAGTTAGCAGTGTGATCATTCTGTGCTCCTTACGGTTGGGAAATGTGCTGATGATAATGAAGATGACGAGGGTGACGATGCTGATGATGATAATGATTTCTTTTTTCTTCCTTGTTCGCCTTTTTAAAACCCTGTTGAGGCAAGGAGTCCGATATTCTTCCCAAATGGCCGGCCTCTTGGGGTGAAGCATCTCGTCGTTGAGTCATGTATTTGTATCTCTCATGTCAAGGAGATTTGCGTTGCACTTTGTTCTGTGCCTTCTGGCCAAGTGCATCCGTCTTCAGCATGCCTAGTTGCCACTGCTTCTCTAGCCTTTAGTTATTCGTGATCTCCCTGCAAGGCAGCATTTGTTTGTCATCAGAGTTGTCTCTCCTAGGCAAGCTGTCTGTCTGGGCTAACGAGGATTTCCTTTCCCGGGTTTGTGTGTGTCGTAGATTTTTGATAGGGGGATTAAGACTTGGATTTGTCCCTTCTGAATTTATTAGAATAAGTGATCGTCACAGTGAGAGGTAGTAATAGAAATAGATTTCCACGAGTGAGGTGGTAGACTTTGATAGAGGCTGTCTCTGAGATCGAGAAATCTTCTCTCTCTCTCTCTCTCTCTGCCTATCTTCTACGACTGATTTAGAGGAGTCGGACAGTCTAAACACATATATATATATTAATATATCTCTATTCACTCACATGCATGCCCATTCAAGTGACGACAGTTAGACACACAGACGTGGGAAAACTATAACAATTATTATATAGATATTCTAGAACGAGCTGACCAACACGCTGATTAAGTTTAGTGGCATTTTAATTATCAATATAAACTTCCACCACAACACATAAACTTACGTCAAAGCATATATAAATAGTCATAAAAAGTACAAGGAATTGCTACAAGAAATGGTAGACCTACAGTTATGATCTTCCCTCGATGTTTAGCCCACAGTCCTGTTAGGAGAAAGATGATAGCCCAAAGAGTCACAGATACATATGATTTGGGTCTAATATTTTCCCCTTTTGAAGATATGAACTGACTTTGATAGCAGTATCTATTCGAAGGAAAATATATATTTTAGCAAGAAATCATGCATAAGGAAAATTACAAAGAGAGTGAATCAAACGAAGAACATCCTGCAGTCTACTTTCACTCGTTTCTTTCATCAGGGCCCTGACTCACACAACCTTACCTACAAATCGTGCTGTAGTTCGCCGCCTGGCGCAAACTTTAGGACACTTCTCTACAGTGAATCTGTATTCTTTGGATAAAGAGAATCACAGCTCTGCAGATACAGGTTTCTTCCACTGCATCCGGGGAGCATTCACTTCACCAGTTTAATTTTAAGATTACTGTTAAGGTCACTTGAATCAGTTTGGGTAAGAAAGTTAAATGGGCACACAGTTTCAGAAACACGAGGTTTCCCTTAATTAGGAAGATGACCGGTGGACAACTTCTCTCAACAGATAGTCTTGGTTCAACACACACTTTGTCAACAATGTCGGAAAAGTTTTTTTTTTTGTTTGTAATTATTCTCGCCACAAGGCAGCGTGTACATTAGAGTTTGTGAAGAAATATGATCTGGCTCAACGGCCCAGTATAAGCATTTATTCTTTTAAAAAAAAACCCGTTGGTGGGATTGGTATTCTGTCTATCACTGAAGGTACACGCCCTGTCAGACAGGTGTTACTTGAAAACCCACGTGGTTAAAGATATAAAATGTTTATGTTTCTCACAGGTATGTCTCTGTACTAAACGCCGGCAAAGTTTGGGTTAACCCCAGTATTCACCGAATAAAGGAAAACAAAACACATATAAAATAATTATACATACTAGGTACTCGTTATAACTTACATTTTTAAACTGCAAGCGTACAGCTTGACTTATCATTTAAAACTTCCAGTGAAATAAGTTATATACATAAAATCAATCATCATGAATTAGGAATACATACTAATGTAGCATTTCAGTTATAAGTTAATTTTAAAATATATTCTCGTCTGATTATTTAGCAGTTAAATTTAATTCCTTACAGCTACCTGGTTTTAAGCTAGAAATGAAACTTTATTCTGCTTTCCACTGAAACACGTCACTAGAAAATAATACAGACTATATTTTAATTCTCTCTGCACAAAAGAACTAGTGAAAATGAAATAGGCGATTTAACACTTTAAACACTTCACAAAATACTAGATATAATATATTTATAATATTTACCTCAACACAGAACTACGGTTTCACAACGAACTTAAGAGATTTCACTTATAAATTTAAGTATCTACTGCAAATGGAGAACGAGTGCAATCAAGTTTCAAACTCTGGTTAATATCTTAAACCAGACAAAGGCTCCTACTATTTCCAAAAACCCGATCTCTCCCCTCTCCTAACACCTACGTTAGCTTAGACGCAAGCCGTATCTGCCACCAGTGCGTCTTCACACCTACGTTAATAAACTGACCGAGAGCGCGTGTCAGAGGCGAAATGCCAAACACTCTGTCTACTCTGCAGAGGGCAATTTCACACTTCGCCGGGAGCTAGCTTGACAAAAAACTCTCATGACAGCTGCAAATGTAGACAATTTGTCTGCTCATCATGTCTGATAGACTGAAATCCCACCTAAAATTATCTCGTGCGAGGGACTGACACGTTAGGTAGTCTACTGCGTTTCTAAATGAGAAAAGGAAACCAGGCGAAAGTTTGAATAGGAAAATAGTAATGTTTATAGTCGCAAACGTACGAATGCGAAAAACACGGGAAAAGGATAAAAAGTGATAATAAAATAGAGGACACGGGTGGAAGAAAGAAAGAATATATAGAAAATTTATAGATCATAAAACTCTCTGTGACAGTGTGAAGTTGTCCTTCTCTTAGGTGGGTGTCTATCCAAGACTATCATGCTCCTCCAGCACTTTTTTCTTCAGGGTTTACATGATGATGATGACTTCTTGCACACATTCTACTTACATTCTTGGTTGGTTTATGTTTCCATCAAAAACGAATTATATCTCTTCCAGATGGAATATCCGTCTTTCAAAAGCCTCTATTTGTTTTTTTTTTTGTTTTTTTTCAGGTTTCTGTAATATTTCTATACGGTGCATTAATAACTCCGGAACACAAATAAGTCTAAATAAGTAACTTCCATGTATATTTTCAGTAACTTTTCAGAAATCGTGCCAGTTCTGGATGTGCTGAAAATAGATTTGACCACTTTTTCAAAAATATTAAATTTACTTATGTCGACAATTTAGTGTGGGATAATTAGTCAGCTACGCTTATTGAATTCTCACAATAACAGCAATTTCAGAGGCGTGATTCATATGGCCGGCTTTAGACAAGAAGTGCCTCTTGGCTTATTGGTATTACTAGTGTTAGGGCCATGCTTCACCTGATACGCAATAATTTTAATATTTTTTTCAAACCCCCTCACCATGGTGATGGTATATACAAGTATTATTAATAGACTGGTATGTTAGTTTGTTAGCATTGCTTACCTCTTTTATTAGTAATTATTTTTATTAATGTTTATTAGTATTTTTGTTTTATTATTGTTAAGGTAAACACAATAAGCACATTTTATTGAAAAATATTTGCGTTTTAAACATACGCACGGGTCCCTCTTAACTCCGGGCCCCTAGGTTTCAGCTTACCTAGCCTAATGGATAATCCGGTAATGGTGCTTCACTGAGATTAATCGAGGAAGTTGAGGGGAACGTGGAATACAATGGGTGGGTTTGAAAAAAAATCGAAAAAAGGTGATTCGAACACCGCAACCTGGCAAGCATATCGTAGAAGGTGATTAAGAAAGGTTGATACTCTCTATCCGATGGAAACTTTAAGTCAACACAACTGCCGAAAGTGTGGACAGACATAAAAAGATGCTGGCGATATGTATATGACACACAGTGAGATACTTATTGATAGCATTACATGGCAGTTCTTCTTCTGGAAAACACCAGATAGACTGAGAGAGACTGAATTATGCATGGGGAACGAACGAACGAACGAACTTTATTTTCAAAGGGTTAAGAATTGGGCACGCAGGCCCGTCTGACATTCTGCCCTTCCTCTCTCTCTCATCATGTATACTATATCCTTTCATCCTCACATTTACTTTAAGCATTATTAAGGCATTTATCATTATAAAAGTAATATTACATATGCAATAATCATCAAACTTAAAGTGTTTTAAAATAAAATAAAAAACCCCCAAAAAATTAATAATAATAATGAATTTG
Source organism: Oreohelix idahoensis (assembly GCA_024509875.1). Classification (NCBI taxonomy): domain Eukaryota; kingdom Metazoa; phylum Mollusca; class Gastropoda; order Stylommatophora; family Oreohelicidae; genus Oreohelix; species Oreohelix idahoensis. The sequence goes on from JAMPIV010010199.1 coordinate 209,806, forward strand.
AAGAAAAAAAAATAATAATTATAATAATAAAACAACAAAAAAAAAAACAATAACAACTAGACATAAGAATAGAATTCTTCGTACTGTAAATTAGTGATTTGAGACATATTCAGAGGTATGTTATAAGAACTTGTAAAATGTTCATACGGTGTTCAACTGAATGACTCAGGGACTTTTTTTTTTTTTTAGGTTCATCAAGATGAACAGTTATTTTCCTCGCTGTCTTTGCGTCCCAAACTCAAGACCAGAATCAGACTAGGTAGATAGTTAGATAGACATATATGAAAGCAATTAATTTGCCAAGGGTTGAAAATCGGGCACAGTCCCCTCTTGCATTCTTCCTTCATCTTGCTCATCTTTTATTACTGTTACTCAAACATTCTCCAGCGGACTGAAAGTATTAATGTAAGGGCAGTGCAACATTACAAGGAAGTATAACAGCATACATTAACAGTAACTGATCATAAAATTAAGAATATAAGTTATTAATAATATAATATTAAGAATAAGTATATTGTAATGAAAACTAGATCATCAGAGAATCCATAGAGAAGAGAAATTGAGATAGAAATTAAAGGCATGAAGATATGGACAGACATTGAGCTGATTGCACTGAACAGGAGAACTTAGCATACAATGTGTGAAGGGCCTATTTTCTATATGTGATAGGGTGGGCGGGATGACGATAATGCTATTGTGATATGTGATCACCTTCTTGCACACTCGCAACCGACCCGATCAACAATAAAACTCTGATTCTTAAGGCAGGGTCTGTATTTATTCATACAACCCAGTCAGTGACCAAGCGCATGAAGCAAACATTAAACAAATAAAACAAAACAAACAAAACACCCAGCCAGTGCTCAGTTGCTAATCCTGAAACGCAAACAAAGCACGGGTTAGTTAAAATCATAATAGTTAAATAATGAGAAACGATACTCTCACCTCCCAAACAGGCCTTCCTCGCCACCTGACATACTGAACTATCACACACACACACACACACACACACACACACACACACACACACACACACACACACTCATGCATGTGATCCAATAAGACTAGTATGGTGTTGTGCATGAGGCAGGCAATCTCACCATGTAACACAGATTGCTACCGAAACACTACTGCGAGAGCATCTGAATGCTTTGTGAGGGCTTCATCTGGATGCCTGCCACATTGGTGGCCCCATGTTCCATAAGGAGCGAGAAGAGAAATATATATCTCCAAGTGAGCCCACGTGCTCTCACAAACCATTCTACACAAAACAATAATTAAATAATTATTTTTTTCTCCGTACGCCCGCTATTACTCGAGGCGAAATCTCAGGTTAGTATGTATGTATAACCTGACACTGATTTTACGTGAGTATCTCTTTTTCTTGCACAGAGACAGGTGTCTCTCGCCATTCAGGCAGACACTCGCCGATTTCGGAGGTACCCATTAGAGCTGCGTAGGCTCAGAAGCCGCCAGTCCCTGGTCGACGACACTTCTTCACATGTATTCGCCAGGGCTCGAGTTAATCCAGTCCAAATACCGGTAGACGAAAAATCTTCAAATGTCCTCGGCCGGGTTTGATCCTGGGTCACCCAGTCACCAGCGCAGAGTGGTAACCACTACGCTAGCGCGGCTCCGTAAATAATAATAAAAAGGACATAGAATAATATTCAACTATATGTACAACAAATACTCTCATTAATAGGCATAAACCACAACCTCGTAACTGATCCATTTCAGTATTTGTCCCTACACTCCGAAGCATGTCGTATATTCCGACAGATAAGACTGGGAAATCCTATTATAAAACACATTTTACCGAAACAACCACTGCAATAGCATAAAAATGCTTCTTGTGGGCTTGTGATGGACACGAGTTGCATTGGTGTTTCCATGCTCCGCAAGGAGCAAACAGAGAAACACCTCTGTCTCAACGTACCTTACACACAAAGGAGTGGCATTGCGCTCAGCAGAAATCTAAATGACTATCAAAGTAAACCATTAAAGATATACAGTAAGATTATGATAAGTATCGTGAAATACACTAAATTACCATTGCATCAAAGAATAAAATATAATTATTCTTGACTTAACAAAACTAGAACTACAAACATCACCTAAAGGAAATTTAACACGAAAACTATCTCTTCCATTACTGAAGAAAATTACATTAACCTACCTTCACCCACGTGTCAATTCACACAATATAAAATAGCTTAACATTATAGGCCTATCCCCCCGACACGTGGTAACTAAAAATGCATGGTAACTAAACATGTTATTGTCGCTCACAAGCGTCATCTTTATGCACAGTCATCATTACGTGCCCTTCCCCCCCCCCTTTCCGGTTGCCATCTTGCCAACAAGTTAATATTATCTAAATTACAGTCCCGGATAACAACTCTGTCCAGTTCCATGTATGAAATACTTTCTTACTATCTTTGCCTGTCTTGCCCGGTCTGATGAATGAAATAATTGCTTCTAATTCAATAAATATGCCTGTCCAATTATCCCACATGTAATTCTCTTACAGCCGCAATCTGGACTTAAGACTAGTAAAATTTATCCACACAGTATTTTCACTCATCTATCATTTCAGAACTAAATGTCCTAAAATAAATCTCCTTAGGAAACACATTTATCTATCTATTTTGTTAAAAATGATACCACAAATGTAGCAGACCTACATCCCTATATCTTTCTAACACTATCACCTTCTACCTAAATTAACTCACGTGTCACGTCTTTGTTCTTCTTCTAATCACACAGGGCGTGCCTAACTTCGTTTGTTCTCTCTTGGCGGCTCTTACAAAATAGGGTCTTTCGCATGCTTAGGCAATTCTTTATATAAGCCGCTAAGCCTAATCACTCAACTTAGTCCGCGCGCGCAGTAATTTGGCCACTTAAATAACACTCGCCTTAGATGCTCTAGAAGGAGCGAAAACACAAATATAACACACAACTATTATTAGGCTTTATTGTGGCCTACTAATAATTCTTCTTCTTGAAGATAATGTGGTAAAAAGGCAGTGAACCACTGAGACAATGACGATGACAAGATGGCGCGGTTACATATAGGTAGCAGAAGAGAAAGCGATGACGGTGATAATGATGACGATGATGATGACAATGACGATGGCGGTTATGATAATGATGATGATGATGACAATGACGATGGCGGTTATGATAATGATGATGACGATGATGATGACAATGACGATGGTGGTTATGATGATGATGATGATTCTGAGCTTCCCATTCCGGCCCGGGTAATATATATATATATATAGTGATATATGTAAATGGTTTATTCTTCCCATTTTCGGAGTAGAGGTAAAGGTAGTCACATAACAGATACTTCCGTGATGGAGTGAAGTGTTAGAGGGCAGAGATAGACTGAAAAGATCGCGTTCAAATCTCACAGTTTACGAATATATTTTAGTAGCCAGCTCTAGAGTTTTCATTGGGAATGTGGAAAAAGTACCTTTGATCATGAGAACATCGCGATTCTAAATGCTGGGGAAGAGGTCTAGTATGAAACTGCTTTAGTTTAAACAGTCTTATTAAAATATTTTTTTTTTTTGTTTTTTTTGTTTTGTTGGCCACAGTCACCTAAAGATCTACCAAATCTTCCACTGGGATCCACAGGTAGATCGGGATCGACTGCTTGCCGAACCCCTGTCCTATAAGTTTTATAATGTCATTAAGGCTGCTAAAAATAACGTATGATTGGATTTATTTTTCTTTCTTCTTAGTGTTTCACTTCCGTAAGATAATATCAGCCTTATACAACACTGTGAGCTCATCACAAGAGAAAAATAAAAAATGTAAGAAGGAAAAGAAGCAGGATTTAGTTTCTCCAGAACCTCTATCATTTTCTTCCGGTTTGTGTAATTATTCCTACTCTGTACATTAATTGAAACTAGAAATAACACCCGATTACTAATAGTCTAAATAAGTTACTTCTAGGTATTTTCAGAAACTTATCGAAAACTGCACCAATTCTGAACGTGCACAAAATAGATTTGACCGCATTTTTTTGAAAATGTGGGATAATTGGACAGCATATTTATTGAATTTTATTGAATTTTTCTACAATAGAGGCAATTTTATAGGCGTGCTTTACTGTGATTACAACATCTCACAGACGTATCCTTGCTGAAACAACGCTCAATTTGGATCATTTATACAAGTTTGACTCTCTTCTGTTCCCGCACCCCGCCGCCCCCCCCCCCCCCCCAAAAAAAAATGGGCAGCACAATATCTATTCATCACCTTTCAACTCCCAAAGGAGCATACGCCTTCAACAAACTTAAGTCAAGTCTTCCTGTCACGTGCCATCAGCTCAAGCTTTGTCCATATCTTCTTCATCGCCTTTATGTCTATTTCCAGTTCTCTTCTCCACGTGTGTTCTTTGGTGTTTCTCTTAAGTCTCTTACAGTGAGGATTTCAGGACAAGGACTGCCTGGTTATTCTTTCAACATGCTTCCTCAATGTGTGGCCTATCCATCGCCAGCATCTTCTAGTCGGCTCTTGTTCCACTGGCACTTGTCTGGTTCTTGTCATCTCTTGTTCCACTGGCACTTGTCTGGTTCTTGTCATCTCTTGTTCCACTGGCACTTGTCTGGTTCTTGTCATCTCTTGTTCCACTGGCACTTGTCTGGTTCTTGTCATCTCTTGTTCCACTGGCACTTGTCTGGTTCTTGTCATCTCTTGTTCCACTGGCCCTTGTCTGGTTCTTGTCATCTCTTGTTCCACTGGAACTTGTCTGGTTCTTGTCATCTCTTGTTCCACTGGCACTTGTCTGGTTCCTGTCATCTCTTGTTCCACTGGCACTTGTCTGGTTCTTGTCATCTCGTGTTCCACTGGCACTTGTCTGGTTCTTGTCATCTCTTGTTCCACTGACACTTGTCTTGTTCTTATCATCTTTTGTTCCACTGGCACTTGTCTGGTTCCTGTCATCTCTTGTTCCACTGGCACTTGTCTGGTCATCTGCTGTTCCACTGACACTTGTCTGGTTCTTGTCATATCTTGTTCCACTGACACTTGTCTGGTTCTTGTCATCTCTTGTTCCACTGGCACTTGTTTGGTTCTTGTCATCTCTTGTTCCACTGGCACTTGTCTGGTTCTTGTCATCTCTTGTTCCACTGGCACTTGTCTGGTTCTTGTCATCTCTTGTTCCGCTGGCACTTGTCTGGTTCTTGTCTTCTCTTGTTCCACTGGCACTTGTTTGGTTCTTGTCATCTCTTGTTCCACTGGCACTTGTCTGGTTCTTGTCATCTCTTGTTCCACTGGCACTTGTCTGGTTCTTGTCATCTCTTGTTCCACTGGCACTTGTCTGGTTCTTGTCATCTCTTGTTCCACTGGCACTTGTCTGGTTCTTGTCATCTCTTGTTCCGCTGGCACTTGTCTGGTTCTTGTCATCTCTTGTTCCACTGGCACTTGTCTGGTTCTTGTCATCTCTTGTTCCACTGGCACTTGTCTGGTTCTTGTCATCTCTTGTTCCACTGGCACTTGTCTGGTTCTTGTCATCTCTTGTTCCGCTGGTTCTTGTCTGGTTCTTGTCATCTCTTGTTCCACTGGCACTTGTCTGGTTCTTGTCATCTCTTGTTCCACTGGCACTTGTCTGGTTCTTGTCATCTCTTGTTCCACTGGCACTTGTCTGGTTCTTGTCATCTCTTGTTCCGCTGGTTCTTGTCTGGTTCTTGTCATCAGTTCCACACCAATGATCTTGTCATACCACTTCAATTCTTTTATTCTATGCAATCACCCATTTATGAAAGTCTGTAGCTTTTTGGTTATTGTTTTTGTTATTCTCCATGTCTCAGAACCATACAGTGTAGGAGCAATGTAACCTACCACGACTGTCGTAAAAAGCGACCAAGGAGTGCTGGTCGTTGGGTCGGCTACCACATCTTAGTGAAACATGGAGCCTAAACTTGAGCAAGTGTGCACAATGAGAATTAGATGCTGGCGATGTGTTAGGCACCTGTTGAGGATACCTGTTGATGGTATTACAAGGTAGCACTTGCTCTGGAAAACCCCAGGGTAGGAGATGTAGAGAGGCATCAAAGAGCACATTGAGAAGACAACTGGGTAAAGAAGACATAGAAAGACCATGAGTGGATGGCGCTGGACAGGATAACGTGTCATAAAATTGTCGAAGGCCTATGCTCCATAGGAAGCGAAGATGATGATGAATATGATGATAATCTTCTGGTCATCTTTGTATCCCTCTCTGTAATTTCCACACCACTACCTGGAATCTACCCAGTCCCTCATGCAGAACTTAATCGTATGCCTCTAACTTTCTCTCACTCCTCTTGCCCTACATACGCCTCGTTTCGCCGTGATCATCCCATTACTTGATCAGCATCACCTGTCAATCGAACACGGAACCGCCTCCTGGCTAATATCTGGCCCGTCTCGCCCAACGCGCCTTAAACATTTCCGGTGTTTTACCCACAAGAGAAAAATACCCCGTGAAACTTGCAGACAGAGGTTTGACAAATCACGAACATATATATAGGCCAGTACACGGCACTTTTAAAACAAGATGCTAAATATGGATCAGGCAAAACTGGTTGTGGTACAGCGTCAGCAAATGGAGACTTCTACAACAGAGCTTTAAAAAAAATATACTGTACAACAGACAAGAAAAATTAATTGAAGATGGACACGGAAACAAACGCTAACTACAATGGTTCTCAGATTCTTCGACCTCATACCCCTACTCCAGTTTGTGAATTACTGCGTTAACGTGACTCACTAGGCATTGACGTGGAACTCGCAAATGTAAGGGAAGTGGGGGACAAGTAAGTAATAAAAAGAGACAGAAATGGCGGATGTAAAATAACCTGGAAAGGAACAGAGAATATAATATAGATACCACATAAGTAAAAGGAAATAAACATTGATCTTCTACTTCTTCCTCATACACTCTCAGACGTGTACTTGAATATTTTCAACGATAGCTGTGGTAAGCTTGAGACTGTTTGTATCTCCATAGCAGTTTTCCAGGAATGGTACTGGTGATGGCCATATCCACTTTCTCTGTTCCTCATATGTTGGGCATCTTTGTAGCAGATGCTCAGCAGTCATTTTATCAGTGCCACATTTACACTCATCGGTAGTTCATATCTTTAGCTTGTTGAATACATGGTATCTCAATCTGTTGTGGGCAGTGCGGAGTCTAAAGATTACCACTTGTTCTCTTCTGTTGAGCTGGTAGTATACATCATTTTGTGTGTGATCTGATGGTCTACATCCCACTTGTTTCTGTGTTTGATTCTGATAAAACTCTTTGCCTCCTTCCAAATTTATGCAGGAAACAGAAGACAGGAGGAACCCCAGATAGAAATATCAGCGCTGAAACAACCAGATATAAAACAGAAATATTTAATCGAAGTCAAAAATAAATACCAACAGTTGTTGACAGAAAGCATGGAGCAGTATAGAAGAGAAAACCCAGAAGAAAAAGCAACCGCAAAATGGGAATGCTTAAAAACAAGCATACAATCAGCAAATGCAAATTTACCTAAAAAGGAGTCTAAGAAAAATCAAATTTGGATGACAGATGACATCTTGAATAAAATGGCAGAAAGAAAGAAAGCAAAAAACACTCCAGAATATAAAACAATAGACAATGACATACGTACTATGTGTAGAGAAGCAAAAGAACGGTGGATAGAAACAAAATGTACGGAAATAGAAGACTTGGAAGCGAAGCACAAGACAAGAGATATGCATGAAGAAATAAAGAAATTGTCAAATCGGTCGCGGTTTGCACAAGGAGGAAGCTGTATCAAGAACAAAAATGGTGTAATATTACTTGATGAGAAAGACATATCAAACAGATGGGCAGAATACGTAAAAGAACTATTCGAGGACAACAGAGGTAAAAAACCATCACCAGATTCTAATGAAGGCCCAAACATTCTCAGATCAGAAGTAGAGAATGCCATTCATATGATACAAAAAGGAAGATCAGCAGGCATGGATAACATAAACATTGAAATGATAGAAGCTCTGGAGAGCTTTGGTATAGATACAATCACAGAAATATGCAATGATATATACAATACAGGATATTTACCACACGACATGAAGACATCAGTTTTTATAACATTGCCCAAAAAACCAAATGCAACAGAATGTTCAGACTTCAGAACAATCAGCCTGATGAGTCATGCAATTAAGATACTGCTCAAAATCATACAGGAAAGAATAAAAAGTAAAGTAGACAACGAAATCCAAGAGGAACAGTTTGGTTTTAGACGGAACAGTGGAACAAGAGAGGCAATATTTTGCCTAAGAAGATTAGCAGAAAAATATACAGAGGTCCAAAAAAGTATGTATATGTGCTTCATTGACTATAAGAAGGCTTTTGACAGAATCCATCATGAGAAAATAATTGAATGCCTCAAAGACATAGGTATTGATGGAAAAGATATAAGAATACTCAGTAACCTTTATTGGGAGCAAACTGCCACAGTAAGATCGGGAAGGAATTATTCACCATACATAGACATAAAAAGAGGTGTCAGACAAGGTTGTGTGCTGTCCCCCTGCCTATTTAATTTATACACCGAAAAAATTTTCAAACAGATACAGGAAATACCAGGACTGAACATCAGTGGAAGATCAATAAACAACCTTAGATATGCAGATGATACCGTGTTGTTAGCTGAAAGCGAACAGGAGTTACAAGAACTAGTGAAGCAAGTGAACAGTATAAGTCATGAATATGGACTCGACATTAATATTGAGAAAACTAAAACTATGATAATTAGCAAAACAGACGATAAACCCACATTAAAGATAAGCGTAAATGGGAAAATCCTGGAACAAGTCAAGAGCTACGTATATCTTGGTCATATAATAACAGAAGATGGCAGATGTGAAACAGAAATCAAGAAGAGAATAGGAATGGCCAAAGCTACATTCAACAACATGAAACATATACTGACATCCAAACAGTTATCTCATAAATTAAAACTGAGAATCATAAAGTGTTATATATATTCTGCATTTCTGTATGGTGCAGAAACATGGACGATGAATAAGCATTTGGAAGAAAGAATTGAGGCTCTTGAAATGTGGATATATAGAAGAATGGGGCGTATCTCATGGAAAGAGATGAAAACAAATAAGGAGGTCCTAGAAAATCTAGGTGTGAAAAGAGAACTAATGAGAGAGGTCAAAGTTCGGCAGCTAAAATACTTTGGCCACATAAAAAGGCATAACACCTTGCAGAAGACCATAACAGAAGGGAGAGTTGAAGGCAAACGTGCAAGGGGAAGACAGCGCTATAAGTGGGAAGATAACATCAAGAGATGGACGGGAAAGAGTCTATCAGAGTGTACGACCAAGACAAGAGACAGAAGACGTTGGAGATCCATTACAGCCAACCTTCGTTGTGGAGATGGCAACTGATGATGATGATGATGAAATGTATGCTTGCATCAGGCTGAGGTAGCTTTCCACCTTTCTTTGCCAATATGTCAGCCTCTTCCTTGCTGGGGATGTTACAGTGAGATGGGATCCATTGGATCACAACACTTTTGAATCGTTGACATAGTTTGTGGAGCACTTTTCTTAGGTCATCCAGGTCTGCATTATTTTGGCTTTTCAGTGTTGCAATTACTGACAGTGCATCGGTGAAGAAATGAACCTGTTTGTCTGGGCTTTCCTCTGTCATTATAACCTCTGCAGCAGTTTTCAAGGACTCTGCCTTTGCTCTGAAGTTACTTGAGAATTTTCGTGTTGCCACTGACAGCTTTTTTTGTGTACCAGTGCTTAAGCTCAGAACGACACTTCCACCTCCATTTTCTGTTGCACTTGTTGCTGATCCATCTGTGAATGCATGAGTCCAGGTGTTGCGTGGGTAATGTTTCTCTATGTATTTTGTCGCTATGGATTTTTTTCCTTGTTGCAGTCTGGCTCTACTTTCTCTCAATTCCAGGAATTGGTCTAATGTTAAGAGATGTCACATTGAGAATTTCCTTGCTTGTGGATTTCAGGCACTGGAGCGCATCTTGGCTATTTTCTATGCGCACGCTGTTAGATGTCTTCGTCTGGGTGTTTATGTTTACGACAATCATGGTCATTCGCCTCTTGATGATCAGTGTGTACAGAAGCCTTTTTTAATCTAACAGTGTTCCACATGCGAATAGTACACTAAATGTCACTGTGAACTGCTGTGGAATTGAAAAGCACTAATGGATAAAAAGAAATGTTGATATGATGAGCTTTGGATGGTATTTTGATGTTCATTTGATTCTAATTATTGATGTTCGCACTACAGTATTACTGGAAGCTGAAATTGTATTGATTTTAATGTGGGATTTGGCATAAATGATTCAAAATGATTTTGAATGCAAGGGAAATTATAGATATCAACTGAACACTGTCAACTGGTGTATTTCCCTGTTTGTCATTAAGTTCGTCAATATAAACTATTTGCATCACCTTTCACCTCTACACCTCACGGTAGAAGGGGAAGGACTAAGTAAGTAAGTAAGCATCACCTTTCAAGTTTTTGTCATTGATGTACGGACGGATTTGTTATGTTACCGATGATCAACCATTATTTACTGTTACTCGCTAATGTGGCCGTATGACCTACCACCATAGCATTTATTCGTGCTAGAGTCTAATAGAAACTATCATTCACTGTTATAGAAAACCAGCAAGCAAGATTTTCTACAAATAAAAAAAATAAAAAAAGAAACAAATATAAAAAGACCCAACACACACTGAGTGCAGGGTAAAGAGGGGTGAAGAAACTAGTTCAGCTTTTACATAACCCACGCTACGAATTGGCGGGAGTTACCATCATGATTCAGTGACGTAGACAGGAACAGCCTTGCTCCCTGTGAGATAATATGATAGAATGACCAATAAAATAAGATATAGAGAAAAGCTTATTCAATAGAAAGTGGCAAGCAAGCCCGCACCACGAAACCCGCAGAAAGATAATTTTTAGCAAGTTAGTTGGAAGAAGTCAAGCATTGCATGAAGACGCGTTTGTGACCGTCTTGCTTCCACATTGAAATATTCAATGGAAAGTGTAGGATTCGATATTCTTCAATTATACCTGCAGACGCAGGAGGAGATATCAAATGATGTGTATAACAATCTGCACATGCAGATTTTAGCTTAGTGGTTATACCACGTAAGTAGACCCAAGTCTTGTATCACCTTTCATTTCAGCTCAGCTCATCTGGTTTTAGATTTTGTAATGATACATGTAACACAAATAGAAGCCGTTAAATGAAAGAACCAAAGGCAATAAGGATATTGAAAGAACAAAAGGTTGCAAGGATACCTACAAAAGAGATACTTAGCCCTGAGATAATCATAACTGGAAACCTAGAGGATTTTGATAATATAGAGGAATATTATACACCTTACTGGATCGAAGTTAAAAATGGAAAATACATCATACACCCTGATAACTAAAATAACTTGATGGGAATGTTTGAGCCTATGTTGTCACATTGACTGTTGATTATTTATTCTACCCATTTCTGTTCAATGTCACATCACTCTTTGACTGACAAAGCTGTTGAATGATTTCCTTAACAGTTGGACAGATTAGAAAATGCAAGTTTGAAACATTCACACCACTATCATCTCCTAATTATAACATCTAACTAGAGGAACGAACGGACTGGTACCTTATGACATAAACTAAGAAAGTAAAACCTCTGGCGGACTTTAAGCCAGTCAAAATCAAACTCGGAGTAGGAAATGAAAACAAATAACAAGAACAAGGAAACCTATTTAGTTACTTACTGAACAGCCCGGTAACACTAACCAACACCACGAGTACCGCCACACTTATGTAAAATGGAACTCAGGACATTTGCTGGCCGATTGTATAACGTCTGGCTCAAAATAAGGACTTTGATTGGTCTATCTCTGGCTTCTGCCTTTAAAATAACGACATTGATTAGCTGGTTGTCTGCCTCCTGTCTCCAGAATATGTGCATAGATTAACCAATAGGTTAACGCCTACCTCCAAAGTAAAGACAACACGAATGCTTCTTATGCGAGAAATAGCAATAATTTTATACATCGTCATCTCCTTTTTTCGCTCCTTGCAAAAACATGGAGCCACATCTGGAGCTGGTCCCTTGCAGGAAAACCTTGTCACGTGTTCGTGCAGCTGTACTTTCTGTAACAGCTTGTTCTACTTGATGAGGGTGCAATCCCCCAGTGCACAAAATCACATTGATTTGCTGTTACGAATTGCCTGAGAGAGCAAAAACAATTTGCTAGAAGGGGACATTGTCGACGATCAATGTCAGACATTGTTCAGAAAACAGTACAACGACATGTCCACAATTTCTTTGAAGATGCAGACTTTCCACTCGTTGACGGCATGTGCAAACTCAAATTTTCTTTGCTGCTGAGTCAACTATATTGACAGATTTCGCGAATGTAATGACAGTTAAAAATACTTCACGAAACAAATACAAAATTACGGGGAATGCTAATTTCTTGAAAGACTTTAATGTCAACTTAATGTCTTGAAAGACTTTAATATCAACTTAATTTCTTGAAAGACTTTAATGTAAACTTAATTTCTTGAAAGCAAACGTATTGAGGCTGTAAAATTTATCGGGAAACATTTTACCGGCTTAATTCGTTTACTTTTCAAATTGACATAACAACAACACATCAATCAAGATTCGAATTGGCTAAAATTAGTTCAGTACCTTTCACGCTTGAGTGCCCCATTGGCAGAGTAGTTAGAGCCCTGATATCTTGCGGAAAGAGTAAAGGGACGGAAATCAAGATTCGAATGGGAACTCACAAAGGATGAATACGCTTACTTACTTAGTAGTTCCTCTTCTACCACGGGATGTAGAGATCTTTCAGTTGTAGACCACTGTAGAGCAGAATGTTGCCATCTAAGTACATAACTCCTTGAACACACGAAACCTGGTCTCAACAGTCAGACACATAGAATCAATGCTCACACTTCTAGTATACACTGCTCACGTCTTCACATAACAAATCAAAACTCTCAAACTTGATTGTTGTAGAACAGTAGTAACTGAGATTAGTGTGGGTAGGGAATAGGCAGGTATATAGGTTGTTTATTGTAGTGAACGTGTCGAGTTCATGTGGTGTGAATGATTTATGCGTTTTCGTGCGACAAATCATGTCAAATATAAATTCCCGATTGCTCTACGAAATGAGTTACCACAGAAACGTAGAACAAGTACCCCAGAGACCTAGTTTCCAGGTGTCTCAGGGGAAGCGAAGGAAAAAATAGAAATTCTACTCCCTTATACATGTCGTAAAAGGCGACAAATACGAGGTTGTGCAAGAGGCTGGCAACCTTATCATGCAACTTTATCATGTACTTTATCATGTAAACTTATCATGTAACCTTATCATGCAACTTTATCATGTAACTTTATCATGTAACCTTACCATGTACACTTATCATGTAACCAAATTGTTACAGAAATCACTGCCGCAGGAGCACACAAATGCTTTGATGTAAATTTCTTGATAGGGGACAAACTGCACTGCTGGCTCCATGCGCCACGGGAAGCGATAAGGAACATGATAATGATATGATTCTTTTCGCTATTCTGTAAATCCAACTTTCTGAGATGTCACATGACTTTGCTTGTTTGTTTATTGTCAATGTTTCGCGCCTATATGGTGTTCTCTGCTCCATTCAAAGCTGAAGAGCTCTCTTGGTTTGGTTTGGTTTTGGTTTGGTTTGGTTTGGTTTTGGTTTGGTTTGGTTTGGTTTCGGTTTTAAGGACCATCTTCATTGCACACGGACAGCTCCATCACTGCTCTGATCTCCTCCCTTAGATTACACACGCAGGATCTCAGCACAGTGCATGAACTCCGTAGCACTGGCGAGGATCCCAATATGTGTATACATAAATCACACATTATATAAATATTTCTGTGGTTGGTAGTTTTCCTATGTTTTAAATTTTGCCATCGCAGCGGCCGTATGGCCTACTCTTTACAATTTCCAGCAGCCGAGGGATTTTTAACGTGCGCAACTTGCACAACGGACCTCCTATTTTTTCGCCCTTATCCGAAAAGGCTGAGCATCAGTTCTCCCCCCCCCCCCCCCCCCCCCAGGAGATCAAATGGGAGTATGAGATCATTAGGAACCACTGCTCCTGTGAAAAACTGACCACCATTTATTCCCTGTACTGGAAGAGAACAAAGTACCTTTATAATTACAGTCGGACTCTCTTATTTCCAGTGGGCAACATTTGTTTCTTAGAATGTTTTACTAAATTCAAGTAACTTAAACATAAACAGGATGAAAGTAAAACAGGGCTTAAAAGGTAATTAGTAAGTTTTCCTTAAAGAATTCAAGTACATCCAAAGGCTTAAAACAGCTGTAGAAGAAGTGTGGACATTTCACACAGTGAAAGATAGTCAGTTTTCATGCAAATGATTGTCCAGAAGCAACCAAAAACGTTTAAAAACTGCAATCCATGTGTGGACGGGACAAAAGGCGAAACAATAATTATCTTTTTGCACTCTTTTCATCTTCACACAGCGGAAGTAAACACCAAGGGAAGCTACATTATTTTTTGCATTTTTAACGGTTCCTTGTAACCATGGCATTGAGAAATGGTTTCCAGTAGTTTTCGGATTTAGATTTTGTAACTCAGGTCAACTTTTTTTGTATTCAGTCTCAATCAGGAAAAACGTTTGACTTTGTTACGCAAAATTTGGGAGAGGTAATCACACGAAATTACCTTTCAAAGAAAGGGGATTTCTTTTTGAGGTGAAACTCATAGCGGTAATTTTTCTATAGTGTCAAGGAAAGGCGTTAATAACAAATTATCGAAACGTAACAAGTTTTTGGGACATAGAATACTATCATCATCACCTTTCAACTTCCCAAGAAATGTATACCTTCAACAAATTTAAAGACAATCCTTCTGGTCCCGTGCCATCCGCTCAAGATTTTTCCATGTCTTCTTTTTCCCTTTCATGCTTGTTTCTTCTCCGTGTGTTCCTTGGTCTTCATCTGTCTCTCTTGCCCTGGGGATTCCCGAACAAGGACTGTCCGGTAATGCTAATGACATAGAATAGTTTGGTGTGTATTGTTATGACTAGACTAGGAGTTCCCAACCTGAGGTACTCATAGCCCCAATTGGTACGAGAAGTTTATTGACAAGCGAAATGTTTCGTAATTAACTATTTTGTCCTATTGAAATTATTAGGACTAGTAAGCAAGGCATAATTTCTCAGGTATCCATCACTGATCATAAATTCTGACAATAATTGTCTGCAAAGATTAGCGTGTAGGAAGGACAATGAAGCTCCTTTTTTTACACGCTTTTCTTTAATTTGTCTTGTATGTCACCTTCAAATCTTGCAATCGATTTTTCAATCACTTCCAGATGAGCAATAGCTCTGAAACTTGGCATAGTTGTCTATTCCCAATGACAATACAATAATCCGTCGTAAAAATAATAAAAAGAATAATATTCAAAATAATAATTAAAAAAAATATATATATATAAGGAGCTCAACTTTTTTTTTAATTTTTCTTTTCCTTCCTTACGGAGTTCTTTATTTTGTATGCAACGTCACCAAGTTATGTGATCTTCATAATTTTTTGTACGACTTGTATGCAACGTCACCAAGATATGGGATCTTGTACACAATTTTGTGTACAACGTCATCAAGTTGATTCTTAATGGAGTCAAAAAGTAATTGACGCTTTTTGTCAATTTGATGTTAAATTTTTTTACTGCAAGCTATAAACTCCTTGACAAATTATTTTTGGCTTTTTAGTGCATTAAAAGCGTGTGTTTAAAATATTTTTTAAAATGTTTATTAAATAAAATGTTGCTTCGTTTTAGCTAGGCGAGCTCCGTTCAGCCTAAACACATAATCTGTCGGTTATATAAAGGTGCCTGTCCAGTTATGTAGGACCTTTGGAATGAAGCTCATCTTGTCCACTGATTCAACCACAAAGACAAAGAATCTATCAACGACGCTGCAAAATTGTTGGCATGCCCTTGGAGCGTCGGATTAACAGAGTGGTTAGAGAGTTGGTCTATCGCTGCAAAGGTCCCGGGTTCGATTCTCGGTGTCGATACGCTTCAATCTACCCAGCTATAAATGGGTACTTGACTTAACTCTTGAGTTAGGGAAAAAAACCAGGTAGCGCGGAAGGGAACTAGTCATCACAACTCTCCATTTTGGACCTAGTACATTGAAGTCTCTAACACCTCTCTCCCCTACGGTAGTATCCTCTGTGGGACTACCTATTTTTTTACCTTTGGAGAAGCACATCCCAGTTTTACTAACCATGTTTTCAAGGATTTCATTCCGTTAATAACAACTTATCTTTGTGTATCAGTGTTATCATTACTGTTCACAGTCAAACCTAAAGCAAGGAACAAATTGATGTGCCCGTTTTACTGTCAAAATCTGTACCAAGAACAAAAACTTGTGGTTGGCAAGAAACAAAATCAAGGGTCTGGCTAATTTGTTTGACTGAGTTCCGATAAACATTTAACAATAATTTATAATAACAACAACAATGTTGTTTTGTAACTAAGACAGTTTTCTGCATTCATTCAATCATTCATTCATTCGTTAATTAATTCATTTAATCACTCAGTCGTTCGTTCATTCATTCATTCACGCATCCTTATTTCATTCATCCATTCACCCACTCACTCATTCATTCATCTACTCACTCACTCATTCATTCATTCACCCACTCACTCATTCATTAATTAATTTACTGACTCACTCATTCCTTCACTCACTCACTCATTCATTCACTCATTCATTCGTTTATTCATTAATTCATTCATTCTTTTACTCACTCACATTTTAATTCACTCATTAATTCATTCATTTCC
This sequence comes from Oreohelix idahoensis, assembly GCA_024509875.1. Taxonomy (NCBI): domain Eukaryota; kingdom Metazoa; phylum Mollusca; class Gastropoda; order Stylommatophora; family Oreohelicidae; genus Oreohelix; species Oreohelix idahoensis. The sequence goes on from JAMPIV010010199.1 coordinate 226,695, forward strand.
TCATTAACTCGTTCATTCATTCATTTATTCATTCATCCATTCATTCATTCACTCACTCATTCGTTCATTCATTCATTGATTGATTCATTCATTCATTCATTCACTCGCGCATTCATTCATTCACTCATTTATTCGCTCATTCATTCGTACAATCAATCATTCATTCACTCGTTCAAACATTCATTCATTCACTCACTCATTCATTCACTCATTTATTCACTCACTCATTCGTTCACTCATTTATTCACTCACTCATTCATTCACTCGATCTTTCATTCGTACCTCCATTCATCTATTCACTCACTCATTCATTCATCTATTAACTCACTCATTCATTCCTTTATTCACGCATTCACTTATTTATTCATTCATTCACTCACTCATTCATTCATTTATACCATATTCACTCATTTATTCATTCACTCATTTATTATTTCATTCATTCATTTATTTATTTATAATCCTTCAGCACCTGAAGAAGCATAGGACTTCAACAAATGTATACCAAGTTCTTCTCTCCTGCTCCATCCACATCAGGTCTTTCCGTATCTTTTTTATCTTCTTCTCTGTGTTTTTTCCCTCTACCTTTCTTACCTTGGTGGTTCCAGAAAAGTACTTCACTGTAATGCTTTCAACACATTTCCTCAGTGTGTATCCTATCCATCGCCACTGTCTTCTTCTCATCAACTGTGCCACTGGCATCTGTCCAGCTCATGTCATCTCCTGTGCCACTGGCATCTGTCCAGCTCATGTCATTGATGCGTGCACCATAGGATGAGTGATGGTGCCCGTGGTCTGGTTTGTGTAGTGTGTAGATGATGTACAGTCAAACAATGATCATACAAAACAGGGCAATCCACACAAGGACGTCAGTTAACTCACGACGTATAAAGTCAATGATGCTTGTAACAGCTGGTGACGTTTTTCTGTATCATTTATTGTGGACGCCACAGTGACAAAAATGTATACGCGAATATGTAGGTACATCAGACAGTCATTATCACAGCAACATAGTCAGTACAGCAATGGACGGTAGACGGCATCATAATAAAGATGAATCATATGCATGTTATACATCATAGTACTGTAAATGTAGTCAGGTGGAAATCTCCATCCTTTTCTATAACAGCCAGGAGATAACAAGATGTATGAGATCAGTTCACTCTCCTTAATCTGACTTCAGCAAGACAGACACGTCTTCTGAAGTATAAATAATGTCCTCAAAACATCCTCTAGATAACAAAAGGTTTCAAACCTAGTTCATGTAGCGAAGTAGCAAGTAATGGTCCTTGGGACATGCATCAACCCGATGCGGTACAATGTAGCAATATGTGAGCTGAGAAAACATCTCGTGATGAAGACTTTCAAAGACAGGCTACGAATCAAATGTCACTCACGAACAGATATCGATAAAGTTAATGTAAATGTAATTTACCTTGCCTTCAGGAAATAACCACAGAAATAATACGCCTCCCGGCGTGTGGAAATACACTAGAGGTATCATCTCGAATAAACGAAATATCCATAAGAGGACTTCACATTCCTGAAGAACAAGAAAAGCACAGACGCTCACAAAGACGTCTTGCTCGCTATTCAAAATCTTCGCTCACTCACTGCTGGGCGGAAATCGTTCGACAAAGACCCAAGACTTAGACATGCGCAGTCCAGCGCGAATCGACCACAGCTCAGATAACTTAAGACACAAGGACCTTTACTAAGAACCAGCTTAAGAATGATTACCTTATAAGGATAACCCAACAGGTTGCCAACCGCTTTCTGAGAAAAGCGGCCTAGCAAGTCCATACATGGACACGATTCAAGAACGCATAACAAACTTAACTGCCATCGACACCAACGCGAGGAGACAACTGCTTACAATGAAAAGTGACTATAAATTTCATAAGATTGTTTCCCTTTCATTACAAAATATATATTGTATACAAAACGATGTTGCGAAAATTTCTCACGCAACATATCACCACCATCTCCCGATTAAAAAAAAATGTGGAACATATTTTTTTTTTTAATATCCAAGAGCATGCGATAAGCGGCTCAAAACGCACGAATTATGCGCGGATAATTAATTAAATTGGTTAACATGAGGCTAAATATAGAGTGTCTGGTGAGAATATACCTCAACAGAAAAATAAATATGTCTCAAAAAATATTCACATCGGGGAGGTGTCACCAACCACATCACACTAGCATGTAAACACAATATAAGTATGCAAGTTACCATAGTCATCATTAAATAGCATACTCTAATATTGTCTTAAAAAATGGATGTACAAATCTGATAGAAAAATTTAAATAGTACATTAATGAAATTAAAGTACATGACGATCCAGGACACATCCTCTGACGTCCCGAGGGTTAGTACACAATCTAGAACTCGTCATGCTTGATAATAGTAAGGTAAGTCCTCAGCTCATCAATGACATTCTGAGAAAGTACAAGCAATATAACGCTAATTAACAACTAATATGCTTCATAAGGTACAATACATTATTAATAATTGTGGCTGTTTAGTAAACTTACGGCCCTTATATTAACTACCCAGTCTTCCTCTATCATCTTAAAAAACGAAACAGAAGAAGATGATAACAAAGCACGATAGTGTGTACATATAAAGTGAGTACAGGTGTGCTAATCTATTGTAGTAATATAGGTGTGTTATGACTCTGTAATATATATAGAAATATAGGACCGAACTATTAATTGGAATCATGTGGGCATCTAGACAAAATGTCAGCCATCACATTATCCGCACCACGGATAGCTCGTACCGTGAAGTGAAAAGGCTGAAGAGCAATAGCATATCGAGTGGATCTCGAACTCTTCAAATTCTTAGTCTGAATAGCTGTAAGAGCTTTTTGATCAGTCTCTAGAATGAAATGTGCGCCCAGGAGGAATCTTTGTAGTTTGAGAATTTACCAAACCATAGCTAACAACTCACGGTCTAAAACCGAGTAGTTCCTCTCTGCCGCATTTAGTTTTCTAGAAATGTACATAACAGGATGCAGAGTATTTGCATATTCTTGCATAAGTGCTGCTCCAATCCCAGTGGATGAAGCATCACTCCGTAGAACAAAAGTCCTATCAAGAGTAGGTAATCTTAGGATGAGAGGAGATGAAAATATATTCTTGATTTGGTCTAGGGACGATTGGCATTCTTCAGACCAACGGACCAGATTAGGCGAACCTTTCTTCAACAATGTTGAGAGAGGTGCCATGATCGAAGATAAATTTGGAATAAATCTCCCATAAAATTGAATTAAACCTAAGAGACTCCTAACTTGTTTCTTCGTTTTAGGAACAGAGATGTTCAGTATTTTGGAAGTATTGTGGTCTTCTGTCTTCAAGAGATCATGACCAACACGATGACCCAGGAAAGAGATTTCACCAAAACCAACAAAAGCTTTTGAAGGTTTTGCTGTCAAACTATTCTCACGTAGAGTGGACAGTAAGTCATATAAACCTAAATAGTGATCTTCCCAGGTATCACTGAAGAGACAGATATCATCTAAGTATGCGATGACATCTGAACGATGTGAAAGAATTCGACGCATCATGCGAACGAAAGTAGCAGGGTCGTTCATGAGACCAAAAGGCATAACATTCCATTGAAATAGACCCCTAGGTGTAGAAAAAGCAGTAAGAGGTTTGGCATGCTCTGCGAAAGGCACTTGCCAATAACCTTTAGACAAGTCAAGTTTAGTGAAGAATCTAGAATTAGAAAGTCTAATCAGTAGATCTTCTAACAAAGGCATCGGTTCAGCATCGAACTTTGTGACCTGATTCAATTTGCGATAATCAACGCAAATTCGTATGTTCTTATCTTTCTTCCGGACAATAACCATGGAAGAAGAATATGGTGAAGTCGATGGTTCAATTATATTTAATTGAATCATTTCATCCAATTCCTTTTTCACTTGCGACTGAAAGTGTATAGGGATAGGATAAGGCCTAACCCTAATAGGATTACTGTCGGTAAGAATTATGTCATGTTCTAATACATCTGTGTGTCCAGGAATGTCAGTGAGAACATCCTGAAATGTTTGTAACATCGACGAGACTTGTCGATGTTCGTCACCAGAAAGATTAGGAGAAACAGAAACGTTTTTCCAAGATTCCGTGAAATGTAGTGGAACCACTGGAAGGGGAAGATTGACATCAGAGAAAGTAGATTCCTCATCCTTTATGACAGACTGGGATGAGTAATGACCATGAGGTGCAGGAGAATCATCCGTTGCCTGGAAAATAGGCAGCAAATAGTCCGGACGTTCGTGAAATTCCGAAAGCATGTTTATGTGGAAAGTTTTATGCTTTCCGTCAATATCGACCACATAGTCAACATCGGAAATCCGAGAGACTATTGCATACGGACCTTTCCATGCAATAAGAAGTCTATTTTCCCTACTGGGGAGTAGGACGAATGCTTTGTCACCTGGACAAAGTTGTCGTAGACATCTATTCTTGTTAGCAAACTGCCTTGCCTTCTCGTTAGCAATTTGTGATGAAGCAGTTGCTAGTTTACATGCCTCAATGATCTTTTGCCTCAGAGCAATGACATACTCATATGAGGATTGAGTTTCATCGCTAATATCATCGGCAGTGATGAGATCGTGTAATAAAGACATAGGGCCGCGCGGACGCGCGCCAAAGACAAGTTCGAAGGGAGAAAACCCTGTGTGTTCATTTGGGACTTCTCTATAGGCAAAGAGAGCCGCGGGTAAAACCCTGTCCCAATCTTGAGGATGATCTTCAGTTATCTTACCAAGCAAAGTCTTGTGCGTTCTATTCAGACGCTCAACTAACCCATTAGACATAGGATGATAGATACTACTGAGAGATCGTTCAATATGTAAGGTAGACATTACCTGCGACATAGTGTCAGATATGAGTTGAGTGCCATGGTCTGACAATATTTCTCTGGGGAACCCCAAGCGAGAAAATATCAGCCAAAGAGCATCTGCGATATCTGTAGTAGATATGCTCTTAAGAGGAATAGCCTCTGGCCAACGTGTGCACATATCGACACATGTAAGGATAAACTGATGTCCTCTGGCCGACTTGACCTTAAAAGGGCCAATAATATCTATGGCCATTTTCTGAAACGGCCGAATAGGGATGTCAGCAGCCTGGATAGGCGCAGCATGTCGTGGTCCTCTAGATTTAACCTCCTGACATACCATGCATGATCGGCAGTAAATACGAATGTCCTTGTTGACAAAAGGCCAAAAGAAAGCCGCAAGGACTCTCGACTTCGTACGGGAAAAACCCATATGTCCAGCACATTGCGAGACATGAGCATGTTGCAATATTTGCACTCTCATGCTCTTGGGAACAAGAATTTGCGAATGTGCCGACGTAGTCGAATCTTGTACCATACGTACAAGTACGCCGTTTCTCATTGCAATCCAAGATTTTCTATTTGTATCCTGATTCGGATCACTTTTCTTCGCAAGAATAAAGAATTTTTTTAAAGAAGGATCTTCTTCTTGCAATTTTATGAAAGAGTCACGAGTGATGACTAAGTGACTATCTTGGCTATCAACTTCATTATCACCATTCAGTGAAGTTTCGGGTGTTTGTAGAGCTTGTGCTCTTGTAACCACTGCATTTGTAGCTTGCATGTTATTATCTTCCCAAGCAGCAATCTGCTGTGGGGTACAATCCCTAACTCCGTGAATACGACCAATAATAAGGTCCGCAATAGGATTAGGTAAGAGACAAGCATGCACATCTCCAGTAAAGAAAGGAGTGGCAATGCGAATTACAGCAGTAGGATATTTTTCTAGAGTGCCGCCAAATGTGACACATTTAATAACCTTTCCTGTAGCACAAGATGGATCTACAAGCGATTGTCTAACACCAATAGTGGTGCATCCGGAATCGAAAAGTAGTGAGACCGGAGTATCATTAACAAGACCCTTATGTAGGATTAAAGAACCCCTCCCGTCATGCGCAACAGCAGCAGGAAGAGCGGGAAGAGGGTGACCACAACTCAAAGTAGTTATGGTACTCGGTTCGAATAAAGTACTGCATTGGGGGCATTTGTTTGCTCTCTCAAAGTCAAAAGCAGAACCAGTGATAGCGTCAAAGTTTTTATTATCAACAACCCTGTTGTACAGAATTAGCCTGCTGATATCTCTTTTTTTGTGTTGAGATCTACCGCGACTATTATTACCTCTGAAGTTATCAGAGTTATTATTATCTCTGAAGTTATTGTTGTCTCTATTGTAATTGTTATCCTGGTTCGAATTACAGTTTCCACGATTACTATCATGTCCACATTGATGCGAACATCTATTTGTTTGGTTTTGAGGTCTTCGGGAGAAATAACCTCTATTACCATATCCTCTTTTGAAATGCCTATAATTATTAGGGTGATAGTAACGAGCACTATCAGGTTGTCTCCAATTCTTCGAAGAAGAATCACCATGAAATTGATTTCCATGATTTTGAAAGTAATTACCGTTACCCTTTCTATCAAAATTTTGTTGGGATCTACGAGCAAAGTTTTGACCATACGGTGCTGCCGAAGCAACTGGTAAACCTTCTTTCACCTTAGAGTTACCAATGGTTATGTGTGGGTGCGCAGTTACATACTGGCAACAGAAATCTTCCATTTCTTTTATTGTTTTAGGTTTACGTTCATGAAGGAAAGCAAGGAAAGACTCATTGACAGATGAAATGACTTTGTCTCTAAGTATTAAGTCCATAAGTGCTTCATAAGTTTTTTTCCGTCTTAGATAGTTCAACCCATCGTGAAAAAGTAATGCGTATTCTTGCAATAAACTCGGAGAATTCAACTCCAGTTTCAGGCAACATGTTTTTAAATTGTAGACGATAGCCGTCTTCGTTAAGCTGATATTTCTTTAACAAAGCGGCCCTGACAACCTCATAATTGTTCTTGTCAGGTTCATCCACCATATTTAACATACTTAGAGCTTTACCTGTCAGTATCCCTGACAACTGATAAACATATTTTGCTTTGTCTATGTTATGAGCTTTACATGCTTGTTCAAATCTGTCCAGATAGAACATTATGTCATCACTGGAAGGACTAAATGTTGGTAACTTAATCTTAAAAGTATCATTATTAGCCTTATCAGAAGATGAACCAATGTTTGAATTATTAGCATTACTCATGCTCGTCAATTTCAACTTCTCCAACTCTAAAGATAAGAGTTTTTCTTCATGTTCCATTTTTGCTTTTTCTTTCCTCTCATCAGACTCTCTCTGTAATCTTCTTTCCTCAGCCTGAGCCTCTAGTCTTTTATTCTCAGCTTCGTTCTCCAGTCTTTTATTCTCAGCCTCTTTTTCAAGTCTTTTATTTTCAGCCTCTTTTTCAAGTCTTTTATTTTCAGCCTCTTTTTCAAGTCTTTTATTTTCAGCCTCTTTTTCAAGTCTTTTATTTTCAGCCTCTTTTTCAAGTCTTTTATTTTCAGCTTCTAGTTGTAGCTGGAGTTTTCTCTCCTCAGCTTTTGCTTCTGCTTCTCTTTTTTGTTTTTCCATTTCCATTTGGAATCTTTTTTCATCCACCTGCATCTGCAGTTTCTTTTGTTCAGCTTCCATTGCTTTATCATATTGAGCAGTTGCAAATTCTTCTAACTTATCACCAGTCTTCCCAAGCAATTTACCCTGCTCAATAAAGTGCTCAAATGTAGACATGATGAGTAATAATATGAGTCCACAACCTGAAATAATTAATTATCTTATTTCAAATTTAATTATAACAAGTCTTAAATAAAGCACTTGTTTACTCACAACACTATATTATCATCCCAATCTCTGTGGAAAACAAGTCTTATATCAAAGAACTTGTGTATAGACCTTTTTCAAATATCATCAATCAACTCTTGATCATAGGTGCACTTCCCATTCAATAGTGCACAATACTATTCATCATTTATTAATCATCAGTGTAGTAGTAATGCATAAGCATAACCCACTATTAAATGTGAATTAACTACTATAAGTGTAACCAATGACTATGTAAACACTACTACAATGTAAACAGTAACAATGTAAACATTACACTGTATACAATACAATGTAAACAATAATAAAGATTTAGCAGCAATACGAAAACATTCGTAGAAATCAACAAAAAATAAAGCAAAAATTAAAGAAATATCACAAAAAATGTGATGATATCTACGAGAAGATAATACAAATACAAGACACCACAGTGTATAAACAAAAATGGTATATGAAACTAAACAATAGAAAAGAGTAGACTAGCAAATACAAACAAATCAAAACAGAACTAAAGAATGCAGAAAAATAACGAAAACAATACTAACACATGTCATCACAACTAACAAAAAATAGCAACAGAAGTCGCTTTACAAATTCCAGTATCGGAAATTTGCACACCTTACAGAAAACGCTCACGATAGATGACCTCCATGACGTGGTATGATCTAAGGGAGACTCCGCCCAACCGAAAACCCGCAGAAATATAAACATATAGTTATACAAATAACATATAAACATATAACATATAACAATAGAATGAGATGATACACAGAAGACTCAGCAGAAGTACAAGGGCACAGTTTACGTACAAACAGGCCACTTAACTTATAAGCTTCCAATCGTAGAACAGCAGAAAAAACAGATGTCAATCAACGTCCTAAAGAGCGAAGCTCCAACGATGATGGCACATCTGAACTGCTTCCACTGCTAACACGATGGTACTTGAGCTTCTGAAATACTGTATGTTGAGTTGTTACGGCACTTGTCCTTCTTAAATATAACAGCCACCAGTTTCACTCGGTACTTGGCCTTCTTAACACAAGAACTTGTAAGAATCGGCACTTGACCTTCTCAAAAAACGACAGCACTGGAACCTTGACAGCAGCAACTTGCTTGACTTGCGTTAAAGACAACAGCAGTCCGTGTTATCCGGCAATATGCAATAACGCCGGGTACTGTCAAATTCCTGTTTCAGTCAAAAAATTGCAATTTTGACATTTACCGGACAACGCCGAGTACTTTGAAAATTTTGAAGATGTTGACTGTCTTGAAGAATGTTGAAGTGTTGACTTGAAGGATGCCGTTTGTTGAAAATGAAGTGGGTAAGGGACCCCGTGTTTGCTGGTACCAGAGCAAACCAGCTTATGGCCACCAAATGATGAGACGTGGTGGGCTTATCGAATGCCTTTGGACTGGCCACCAAATGATGCGTGCACCATAGGATGAGTGATGGTGCCCGTGGTCTGGTTTGTGTAGTGTGTAGATGATGTACAGTCAAACAATGATCATACAAAACAGGGCAATCCACACAAGGACGTCAGTTAACTCACGACGTATAAAGTCAATGATGCTTGTAACAGCTGGTGACGTTTTTCTGTATCATTTATTGTGGACGCCACAGTGACAAAAATGTATACGCGAATATGTAGGTACATCAGACAGTCATTATCACAGCAACATAGTCAGTACAGCAATGGACGGTAGACGGCATCATAATAAAGATGAATCATATGCATGTTATACATCATAGTACTGTAAATGTAGTCAGGTGGAAATCTCCATCCTTTTCTATAACAGCCAGGAGATAACAAGATGTATGAGATCAGTTCACTCTCCTTAATCTGACTTCAGCAAGACAGACACGTCTTCTGAAGTATAAATAATGTCCTCAAAACATCCTCTAGATAACAAAAGGTTTCAAACCTAGTTCATGTAGCGAAATAGCAAGTAACGGTCCTTGGGACATGCATCAACCCGATGCGGTACAATGTAGCAATATGTGAGCTGAGAAAACATCTCGTGATGAAGACTTTCAAAGACAGGCTACGAATCAAATGTCACTCACGAACAGATATCGATAAAGTTAATGTAAATGTAATTTACCTTGCCTTCAGGAAATAACCACAGAAATAATACGCCTCCCGGCGTGTGGAAATGCACTAGAGGTATCATCTCGAATAAACGAAATATCCATAAGAGAACTTCACATTCCTGAAGAACAAGAAAAGCACAGACGCTCACAAAGACGTCTTGCTCCCTATTCAAAATCTTCGCTCACTCACTGCTGGGTGGAAATCGTTCGGCAAAGACCCAAGACTTAGACATGCGCAGTCCAGCGCGAATCGACCACAGCTCAGATAACTTAAGACACAAGGACCTTTACTAAGAACCAGCTTAAGAATGATTACCTTATAAGGATAACCCAACAGGTTGCCAACCGCTTTCTGAGAAAAGCGGCCTAGCAAGTCCATACATGGACACGATTCAAGAACGCATAACAAACTTAACTGCCATCGACACCAACGCGAGGAGACAACTGCTTACAATGAAAAGTGACTATAAATTTCATAAGATTGTTTCCCTTTCATTACAAAATATATATTGTGTACAAAACGATGTTGCGAAAATTTCTCACGCAACAGTCATCTCCTGTCATCACAGCTGAATGTTCTTCCTCTTAACAAATTCTTCTTCTTCCAAGATCTCCTATTTGTGCATCAAATTTTACACGGCGGAACGCCTTCATACTTGCAAATGTTCTTTCGCTATAAGTACTGCTCATATTTTATACGTGGCGACCTACTTTTGGACCTTGCAAAACCTCGAACTGACCTCTTCCGAAGTTGTTTTAGTTATGCAGGTGCTTTAGCATGGAATTCCCTACCCAAGTCTGTCAAAACTGATAATTACACTACATTCAAAAGACATCTGCATTCACATGTCATGAAATCTTGTACACACATTTAACGACAATTCTGTTTCAGTTATTTCAACGTTTCCACGAGCATTTAACTGTCATTGTAATATTTTCATTTTAAATTGAATTTTTTATATTAAGTAACTTTATTGCTTGACCTCTCTCTCTCTCTATCTCTCTCTCTCTCTCTCCCTCTCTCTATGTGCGTGAATGACTATGAGTAAATGTACTTGTGTTTGCTAAGTTTCTGATTGTAATGATAATATTAATTGATCCTGTCTGAAGTTGTTAATATTTTGATTTTTAACACGCTGAAAATTGTATTGCAGGGCAGAAATGTAAAAAGACAATTATGCCTATTTCTTTACCCTGATGAAATAAAGATTTCGTTCGTTCGTTCCTGTGCCACTGGCATCTGCCCAGCTCTTCTCATCTCCTGTGCCACTGTCATCTGTCCAGCTCATGTCATCAGTTCCACACCGGTGACCCTGTCATACTCTTTCAATCTTACTGCATTATGTAAGCAAGCATTTATTTTTGTATTTAAAAAGTAATAATGTTAATGTTAACGTTAATAATAACGTTTTCATTATTAACAATTAATTATTCTGTACATTTTTTCTCATGTGTATATGCATAGCAAACCTTTAAATTATTTTCCTCTCATACTGAATATGGGGACACGAGAAGGTTTACTAAAAAGCCCAGGGGACAGGGGAAAGAAAAATATTGGGAACCTCTGAGGTAAACGGAAAGAAAGTATTGAAGAAATCATTACGGGTTATGGCTCGACATTAGTCAGGCAACGGATATCACAACAACAAAAAACACGGAAGTTTCATCTCTCCACAATACCTTAGTGCTCAAACTGACGGAAAAAAATTAGTTAAGTTATAGGAATAAAAATATATTGACACTGAAAGAATGTCTTTTCGCTGCCTTTGTAGTAGTGTTTCAGGGATACATAACATCAGGATATGCCTGCATTTAAGTAACAACGCCATCAATAACGTCTCCATCAAATTGACAACATCAATACTCATTATCATCTTTACAATTAATTTCATCAGCCGAGAAACTTGATATGGCATAAATTAACATTGAGGAAGACGTTACTCTGCTTCTTCTTCTTCTTCCTCTTCTTCTTCTTCTTCTTCTTCTGTTTCTTCATTTTCTCCTCGTTTCATCATCATCATCTTCTTCTTTTTCTTCTTCTTGCTTCATCATCTTCTTCATCTTTAATATTTCATCATCTTCTTCTACTTCTCTTTCTTCTTCTACTTCTTCTTCTTCTTGTTTTTCTTCTTCCTCATCTTTCTTCTTGTTTCATCATCAGCATCTTCTCCTTCTTCTTCTCATTGTTCTTCTTCTTCTTTTTCGTACACTTTCAGAAGTCAACTTCTTCTTCTTGCGATCGCATCTTTGATGATTACACCGTCAGACGAGTTCTCATGATGAATTCGACTGTTGTTTGAAGTTCCTCTTTAGCTCCATATAGCTTTGAGTTTAGTGTTGAGTCATTGGGCCAGTATATCTTTCTTAACTGGTCATACAGAGGACAATCCTGTAGAACATGCTCAGCAGTTTGTTCGTTTAATCCACATGTGCACAGTGGTGAAGCAGAAAGTCGTAGGTTGTGCATGCGTTTATTCAGTTTGTTATTCCCTGTCCTGAGGCGAAAAATGGTTATCTGTCCCTGTCAGTCAAGAATGTGGTAGTCGTCGTTGGCTTGATTCTGTTCTCTTCTGATAGTCTGGATAGGTCTCTTTTTCTTAGTGTATGTGATTTCATTATCTTCTTGTTCGCATTCTCCTCCATTTTTTGCAAGTTTATCTGCCTTTTCGTTTCCGGGTACACCACAATGAGGTGGTACCCACTGAAGTATGGTTCTCTTTTTGGCAGCTACCTTGTGTAGTTCATTTCTCAGATGCGGGAGTTTACCACCCTTGAGAGCTTGCAGGACAGACAGTGCATCTGTGAGGATGACTACCTGGTGGCAGTCAGAGTTGGTGTTATAAATCATATTTGCAGCTTGCTCTAGAGCTTGAACCTCAGCTGTATAGTTGGAACAGAATTTACCAGCGGGAATGTGCCTAGTCTCATAGTGGTTGTCAGGATATGAGATAAAGATACCGGCACCTCCATTCCTAACAGCATTTGTTGCTGATCCATCTGTATAAGCATGTATCCATGATTGATCGGGATAGCTTTCTTGGATCATACTCAACGTAGCAGTTCGTTGTTGCAGATCATTATACTCATATCCACTTGTGAGACCACTGACTGATGTATTAATTTGGAGGGCACTGCTGACCTGTTCCCATGGTACTGGGTATAGGGTGGGCTTCAGCGGTGTTGTCTTCATGGATAGGTCTTCTTGATGTTGTCTTTTAAGTCTTTTTCCCCGATGCACAAAGCTGCTACGTTTTAGACGTCCCAATGCCTGATCATCTAGTCTTGCCTTCATTGGGTGCGTTGGCATACTGTTGTACTTTTCCATCTGGATCATGCTTTTTGTGTCTCTTCTATAGGACAATGTCTGTAATCCAGCAGCTTTCTGCATCTCTGATATTGGTGTAGTTTTCATGGCTCCTGTAATGAGCCTGAGAGCTTGATTTTGCACCTTGCCTAAAGACTGTAGATGTGAGTTAGCAGCTGATGACCATGCTGCTGAGCTAAACTTTAAGTGTGGTCTTATTACTCCATTATAAATCTTCTTTAGAGTTCGTTCATTTGCTCCCCAGTTGGTACCTGCTAATTTTATGAGTATGCCTAGTCGTCTTCGGGCCTTTCCCTCTGCATTTTCAATATGCTTATTCCATGTAAGCCTTTGGTCAAATGTCACCCCAAGATAGGTGGGGTAGCTTTCTTCCTTGATCATGGTTGTCCCTAGGTGTATGTTAGCTGATTTGTCCTTGGGGGCGAGGGAGAACAGTGTTGTGGAGGTTTTGTCTGTGTTATTGTGATAAGCCATTTCTCTGCCCATGACACTAGCGTGTCTGCTGCCCCCTGCATTCTATAATTTGCTGTGGTGACGTTTTCATCAGCGCACCAGAGTACTAGGTCAAGGCAGCTTTCACTCCAGCGGGGAGATCTTTCACCAGGTCATTGATGTAAACAAGGAAGAGTGTTGGGGACATTACTTCTCCTTGAAGTACCCCCTGATAGAGCAACACTTTTCTGCTCTGCAGACCATCAAGAGTGACTCTAGTTCTCCTGTTGTGCAAGTATGACTGGATCCATTTTATCATGTTGCCGTGGATTCCACTTCTCCCAAGTTTTGCAATAAGGCCATCTTTCCACACCTTGTCAAAGGCCTGCTTCAAGTCGACCCAGACCGTTAGGACCTTTTTCTTTTCCTGGAAGGCATCTTCTACTGCTTGAGACAAGTAAGTAACTTGGTCTTCTATACTGTCTTCTTCTTCTTCCATCCTTAGCCACCAACCGACAAACCAGTCGGTGGCCAGTACGCCTATTGGCGTCTTAGGGCAACAACAAATCGATGTCTTTGCCACTGTGACCCATCATGCCTAATGGCATCTTTAGGGCAGCGACAAATCAATCGACTTGCCATTGTTTCCGTAATCAAATTGACTAGCAAACAGGTGATCAGCCTGTTGATCTTCTATACTGTAGCATTCTCTAAATCCAGCTTGTTCCGGCACCAGGATCTGCTCAGACTCTAAATACAATTTCAATCTGTGGTTGACTATTCGCTACATAGTCTTCCCAACACAGCTTGTGAGACTGATTGGCCGGTAACTTGCAGCCTCGGTCTTACATTTCCCTTTCTTTAGTATGGGTATTGTGATGGCTTCTCTCCATACTTGGGGTACCGTTCCTTTCAACCAGCTGTGGTTGAATATCTCAAGCAGTTTTGTCTTTGCTGCTGAGCTCAGATTTACTAGCATTTCGTTGCTGATTTTGTCTGGGCCGGGTGACTTTTGGAACTTAAGCTTGGAAATAGCGTTCTGTAGTTCTCCTAGTGTGATGGGTTCCCTCATTCGGGCAGGAGTATCTGTCTGTCCCATGGATGCCAGTATTTCTTTTCTTATCTCTCTCTCTCTGATGGTCTATGTTAATGGATAAGTTGCTTTCTGAACTGAATCTTCTAGCAAACAGGTCTGCAGCTTGTTTTCCTCTGAGAAGTTTGCCACCTTCATCCAATGTGATAGTCTGCCTAGGCGAGGTACGCTCTTCATTTAGAGACTTGACTAATCTCCAAAGTTTCCTGCCGTCTTTCTCAAGGTTCAGCGATGCCGTTTTAGTTCTCCGGCTTTTCCATTATTATTCTAGCTTTGTTCTCTGATACGGCCTTTTTCCATTTGTTGTGAGTTTCAAGTGAAGGCTGAGACTCTGCGTCCTTTCTAGCCCTGTCCATAGCTTCCTGTCGTTCTTGGAGTGTGCTGGACCAGTATGGTGTGTAGTTACACCGGCATCCTTTGGGAATGGTTTCTTTTGCAGCTTGAAGTATGCATCTGTTGAAGTCTTTTACCACTTTATTAATGTCTCTATACTGTACCTTGAGGTCAGACAGCAGCGTGTTCACCTGATGCCTGAATAAACCACAGTTGGCATTTTTGTAATTCGATCTTGCAATGGCTGGGCCTGTACTGAGAGTTACACTCTGGACAGTAAGAAAGATTGGGCGATGGTCGCTTCCTCCTAGTGGCAGTATTGACTAGGATTATGAAGTGCTCATCTTGCCATGTTTAAACCTCTTCACCTCTGTGATCTAGATGGTTATAGCCCCAGCTCTGGGAGTGGCTATTAAAGTCTCCAACTGCTATAAAGTTGGTGGCTGGTACCTGTATAGAGCTGAGACTCAGGGGTTTGTTGTTTGGACAGTAATAGTTCAGAAGTTCTATTTCCATCTTGTCTACCTTTAGCTGCAACAGCTGATATTCTGCTCCGTCCACGTAGGTTTTCATTACGTGTGCATGAATGTTATTTCTTACAAGAGTAAGTACTCCTCCTTTTCGTCTATCGTGTTTGTTGGATCTGAAGCACTGATATCCCCTTATTTTAAAGGTTTGATCTGCTTTCAAGTGAGTCTCTTGGATACAGCAAACACTGACTTGCTTCTCATACAAGATGTTTTCAAGCTCCGTCTTTTTGCTGTATTCAGCCTGCTTGCTGTTCACTCCCTCTGCATTCCAGTGCATTATGACAAGTGGCACCCTGGGTTTCTCTTTTTCTGTTTTGTTTTGGTCAGTAGTTCTCCTCCGCCGTCTGCTGACTCCACAAGACCGTCTAAAGGGTCCTCCAGTAGCTGAGGGTGGGCTCTGTCGAGGCTCAGAGCCCGGCACTGCACCTGCACAGGACGAGACCAGCACGAGATTTATTTGACAGTGTACTCATCCATAGAAAAAAAGCGAGTTGCGTGATACTGTGGTTTCCGGTGTGCCTTCTGGCCCAGTATCGGCCTCTTCAGCACCTCTTCAACGGGAGAGTGGGCTCATCCCTAATCTGTTTATGTTCCCAGTAGTAGACTATTCGCAAGCAGCCTGGGGTGTCACTGCTCTGCGTGGATCTTGTTTACCGAGGCGGCGTCCGAGCTCGTATGGTGAAAATATTTTTGCATTATCTTCAAAATAGATCTGTCTTTCCCGTGGCTTTTCTGCCATCCTGCAACTTTGAGTTGGGGAGTTCTGAGCTCCATTCTCTTTCCCAGGCATTTTATCCTGGCCTGGCATGCATCCAGAGGACCCCACTTCTGGTTCTAAGTTAGCAGTTGGGGATAGGTGGGATGGCATACTGTGCATTCCCCGTCATCCAGGGGAGCTTTCCAACTATGCAGGGCTTGCACAATGCTGTGCTCTGGTTCTGGGCTCTCCCAAGGAATCCTCACGTCCTGCACAGAGCCACTTCCAGATACCCACCACCTGCCATCTCCCCATTGTAGAAGTCTCCTGCATGCGGCCATCCAGTTAAGAGCCAGTATTAAGTCTGGTGCCCATGTGATTCCCCCAAGCTTAGTGTGCAATGCTGGGTTCTCAACATGCTGCAACACAGGGGGGATTGTGATGCTGAGCCAATTTGTGTTGTTGTTGTTGTTGTTTGCATTTGGCTCAGCCATCTCTCTCAACTCTGCACCGATAAGCGACATCGGGGACTTAACTGTGCCTCAGTACTGGGAGGCCCCGTTTCCGAGTACACCACACACAGCCAATTGAGAAAACGGTCGTGGGCGTGTAGAAGTCAACTTGAATATGTTCAAAGAAAGCAGTAGTCAGCTTGAGACTATGTGTTAAGTCCGTAGAGGTTTTCCACGAATGGTACCAATGATAGCCATATGCGTTTCCTCTGTTCCACATATGTTGGGCTTTGAACCAAATGTTCAGCAGGTATTTTATTAGTGCCACAGTTATTTTCATCGTTTGGTCCTATCTTTAGCTTGTTAAATAGCTGGTACCTCTAATGTTTGTGGCCCGTGCGGTGTCTGAAGATTGCCGCTTGTTTTCTTCTGTTGAGTTGATACTATCAGAGGCGTCACTAGGGGGGTGCGGACCACACACCGGTGACACCATCAGAGGGGGTGATCAGCTGAGGTCGTGACACCAAAATGACTGTCTATAAAATGTGTGTACAGTGTTTCAGAAGAAATTTATTAATTTTTTTATAAAAATATCCCTGTAGTTAGTTATAACCACAAACACATTTTTCGTAAGCCCAGCTTACATGTACTCTATCAATATATCTACAAGGCAAAAACTTGTCGCGAGAGGTTCAGATGTTATTAAAAATAAGAAGTTCTCCTGGACATAAAGGTGTATCAAGTGATACCAGGATAGTGCCAGATAAGAGTCTGGTCTTATCAGTAATACCCCCTTCTCTGAAGAGAGTAAGGGTGTATAGACACAAAGGTAGGGTCAAGCTATGTAAGTTCCCAGAAAAGATGGTGATGTAGTACTCTGAGTCCCTAACTGCTACCTCTCCTGATCCGCCTCTGTGATTATGGTACTTAATAGTGTTTCTGACTCTGCTAGGGGTAATTTATATAATTAACTTCACCAACAAGAACTGTAATTCAACTTAAAGAATTTAAGAAAGTCTGCTGGTGAATATTTACAATTTAATTAAACAGTTACTCTTTTCTGTTTGAAATGTTTTAAACTCAAATATTTTACAACATTAAAAAAATAATAACAGTCAAAATGTTTTTCACTTGATTTATGATGTCTATCGTTCTGTAGACATTCTAGCTGGCTTGATTTTTCAATGAAGAATTTCTAATGTTATTAATACAAGTTAATTTAAGCTCTGTGCTAGTATGTTCATCACAAACTGGATGCTGTTAACTTTTGGTGCACATGAATAAGCTACACAGTTGCCTTCAGAGCAACTTAACTGAGTCACTGCAGTTGGCTCCCTCTGATGCTGGATATAATCTTCAGATGAAAATTCTCCACTGTTACATACGAAATGGCAGGCACTTTTCCATAGACTGGCACTGCATTCGTTGCAACTTTCAGTAAGAGAAGCCTCTTCTTAAGTGTAGGCTTTTGGTTAAAGGATTAAACCTGCAAAGAATTCAAATGCAATCCCTGTATTTGTCTATCCATATCCATCTATGACACAGATGGGGACGATAGACAGTTTCAGATTAGCGTGCCAGCAGATGCACATGGTATAGTATAGTAGCAACAATCATTTTAATTCAATGTGATCATAATTTTCTGCTAACTTATTAATTATCAATAGTTTCTCATGATTCGCCTCCATACAATAATTTGGTTGTGGGTAAAACTATTAACTAAGATGTCAAACGATACTGTAAATCAATCCTTTTCATCCTTCTTTATGATCCTGGTAGGTGTCTCATTCCATTCAAGAAATACTCCTTCAAATACTTTAACAAACCTACAGTCGTACTTTGGCCATCATTCTCAATATTATACACATTTCACAATGCTGGCTTTTCCACTAAAGGTTAACACGTGCTTGTATTTCAGCAGGCAACACACTCGTATTGGAATATTTTCTTTACACATTTACACACTTTCTAATGCACTGATGGATTAATCAATATAATTACACACATACACACACACACACACACACACACATATATATATATATATATATATATATATATATATTCGTTCTTACCCTCAGGCACACACAGACAGGCCCTCAATGGTTGATTAAGGTCTGCTAACAAGTGCAGAAGGCAAACGCTGGCATTAATATATGCTCTGCTTTTCCCCGCTCTCTGTGTATTTTCAAATCGTGACTGACCGGAGTTTGTTAGTCAAGTCTATTTATAGTCTGACCTCGGACGTAAGAGATGGAATCCCCGAGGAAGGCAATAACTATCATAGAATATGGGTCTCGGGGTTTTCGTTGGTTTGTATCTCGGCTCTCGCAATTTGCGCCATCTGAGGGTTGTTTTGTTGAATTTGACACTCCTATGCCACTTGGTGATTCTCCGTCATCGAGTTTCGGACAGCGTCTTCGATGTCTAGACCTGACACGACGGGCGTGGATGTTGATTCTCAGAACCGACAGCGACATCGATACCAGCAATATACTAAAACCAACGTCCTTTTCAGGACGTACGCAGAAGACAAAATGGTTCGTACCAAGCCACCAGCCAAGAAAAAGAATGTTTATAAAAGCCCACCAGCACTTAACAACAAAGAAGAGTCATCACAGAACAAAAACACCGGAGAGCAAAGCTGCCGAACCTCCTGAGAAGCCGAGCAATGCAGCTCCTGACACCAACAATTGGCAGCCGCTCACAATTTGATGCAGATCTTGGCCCAAGAGAAGAGGAAGCCGTTACCGGAATTGCAAAAATTATGATGAGAAGGCTAAAATGCCAGAAGGAGGGAAGACATAAACTGCGAGAGAATTCACAACCAACGATTGAGTAAGTATTATATATTAAAAGTTACATATGGAAATATAGAAAACTCGTTGAATGCCCAGCCTGCTCTTGTAAAATATATTGTTTTAAATAATAATGAGAAGCGAAAAAATTATAATACTTAAAAGTTGAAAAGTGTTCACGAACTACATAAAATTATGCTGCAGAAAAGAAGAAAAAGCTAATTTAAATTATTAATAGATTAAAATAAGTTAATAGCCACTTCCAGATTCACATTTTAATTTTTGCGTAATTCTTTCCCTTAAACATTTAATCTGTTCTTAGTAAACTCCCCTGAGAATTACAAACTAGCACTGATCTAACTATCTATCTATCTATCTATCTATCTATCTATCTATCTATCTATCTATCTATCTATCTATCTATCTATCTATCTATCTATCTATCTATCTATCTATCTATCTATCTATCTATCTATCTATCTATCTATTTCTCTCTCTCTCTATCTATCTATAATAATCTATCTATCTATCTAGTTCTTTCGTCTTCTCTCGTCAACATGGACGGACGTGTTTCGATCGCCTCTCACATTTCGCAGTATTAACGCAGGAAGTTTAAGTCACATTTCGTGGATTTTTATATCTGTGGATTGGTTTTTAGACGGTGACATTTTTAAACATGATATTAGAACAAAAAGCTAATTTAAATTATTAGTAGATTAAAATATGTTAATAGCCACTTCCAAATTCACATTTTAATTTTTGCTTAATTCTTTCCCTTAAACATTTAATCTTATCTTAGTAAACTCCTCTGAAAAATACAAACTAACTAACTATCTATCTATCTATCTATCTATCTATCTATCTATCTATCTATCTATCTATCTATCTATCTATCTATCTATCTATCTATCTATCTATCTATCTATCTATCTATCTATCTATCTATCTATCTATCTATCTATCTATCTATCTATCTATCTATCTATCTATCTATCTATCTATCTATCTATCTATCCATCTATCTAACTATCTATCTATCTATCTATCTATCTATCTATCTATCTATCTATCTATCTATCTATCTATCTATCTATCTATCTATCTATCTATCTATCTATCTATCTATCTATCTATCTATCTATCTATCTATCTATCTATCTATCTATCTATCTATCTATCTATCTATCTATCTATCTATCTATCTATCTATCTATCCATCCATCTATCTATCTATCTATCTATCTATCTATCTATCTATCTATCTATCTATCTATCTATCCATCGGGAGCCGCGCTGGTGTAATGGCTTCGGCGTTGTACTGGCGACCAGGTGTTCATAGTTCAAACCCGGGCGTCAGCGTTTGAAGAAATGTTTACGGCCGGAAATTTGACTGAATAGCCTGAACGGCTCCTGTGATAAACCCTCTGTGGATGGGAAGGAGCTAAGCTCCTGACCGGGTTGGAAGGAAAGTCCTCAGGTTCCCCAGCCTCGCAATGACATGTCATTGGGCAAAAGGGCTGAAAGCCCAAGTGCCGCTGGTTAAGGAAAAAAAAGTCTGTCTATCTATATATCTAATCCATCTATCTATCTAATCTATCTCTCTCTCTATCTATCTATAATAATCTATCTATCTATCTAGTTCTTTCGTCTTCTCTCGCCAACATGGACGGACGTGTTTCAATCGCCTCTCTCATTTCGCAGTATTAACGCAGGAAGTTTAAATCACATTTCGTGGATTTTTATATCAGTGGATTGGTTTTTAGACGGTGACATTTTTAAATATGATTTTATGTTAATTTAATGTGTAACATTTTATAGAATACCGTTGAATTGTGTATCAGTTTTTTTTTCTCTATGTTATTAGAGGATATTTGCAACAATGACCACATGACTCATTCGATTGTGACCTTCGCCAAAGCAAGAGGTCAGTTGTTGGTCAAGCGTTGATGTCGAGCATTATACAATATTCCCGGAATACAATGTTCCTCACCGGTAATAATAATTAAATACTATGAAAAAGGACTTGTAGAGTCAAGAACAGATATAAATGGTGCACAAGTAGAAATGTTATAACGACACCACATTTCAAAGTTCGCCTTTACCACACTAAGAACAAATTGATGGCCCAGGAAACTGCCGCAGCAATCAAATCATTGCTAAAAACAGAATTTGTAGATTTAAAAGAATCTGCAAAAATTTTAACTGATGTTGAGTTAGAAAACACTAAAATGGACTCAGATATATCTATGCCCCACTTGGCAGTAGAAACAACGATTCCAGGCATAAATGACTTTACTACCGACAACGACATCCTCAACATCAGCTGCAACAAAATTTCTCACACAGAATCTGAAATTCTACCTTCTGCAGTATTCGATAAAATAACAGACACCCCTACAATTTGTAAGCCTATGTTGGCCATCGAATACCACATGAACCATGAAAATATACGAAAAGCTGAAACTTTATCTCTTGAGCAGCAAAAAGAAGACACCACGAAGTTACCTGTGCTGTGCTGCCAGGAGCTAATGCAAAATATGGAGGACACTTTACGAAGTTTAATTGGTGATCTCATGTCTAGTATACAGACATCGCTCAATGCCGAAAACGAACTTCTTAAAAGTGAGATAGTATCTCTGAGGGCAGAAAATTCTAGCATGAAAGACATCATAAAAAACTGCAAAGAGACTTCTCACTCTATAAGATGAGACAACCAGATCATCCTCAAACAATGGTAGAAGATTGCGAAGAATCCATAAATAAACATACGCCAAATCAACAAAAAGGTCATCACCAAAACTGTACACAAAAAACACAAAGAGACACTCACAAACACAACATATCCAATTGGAGTCAAATACACCAACAGATTTCAAGTTCTTGAGGATTATTCAACAGAATATGAGCAGATATCAGCACCCCTACCAGAAAACGTTCCAGTGCCCGAAGACCCAATTCAAAAATCTCACACCAATCACGAAATGTCCACAAGAAGAACACCACATATAGCAGCAGCATAAATTTAATCGACAACTAAGTGAACAAACACGTATTGACGTTAGACATATTATAATTGGTGACTCCCTCTTGAAAGGTATTTATTGTGAAAGTGTGTCCACTACAAGAGAAGCCATCGTTTCAGTTATAACAGTGCCGGGGGCTGGTATTAAAAGACTACTGGAAATAATTAATAAGTTCGATATTAATCACAAGTTAAAAAAAACAACACTCCACGTAGGAATTAATGATATCATGAATGAGCAGAGCATAAGCCCCTCAGGTGACTACAGTAAAACAAAATGTCCCAAAGCCTCCATCTTTATTTCATCAATCATACCACCATGCTATGGGTTTCAACGTCACATAGCGGATATTTACAACACAACACTACAGAACTATTGTAAACAAAATGACCTCTGCTTCATCAACAATACTCCATTCTTTACATCTAACTCAGGAGCACCTAAGAAACGGGTCTACTGAGATGAAATTCACACATCCACACTGGGAAGCATCATCCTGGCCAAAAAACATAAAATATCCAGAACGGACGCAACAAGACAGTTTAACCCACTGTGACAAGACGTATGAACATGCTCTTTTGTGTGATCTCTCACACCTTCAGCCCTCCTGCAGTATCCTTTCTTTTCCTTCATTTTACTCACTCATCGCTTTTATTTGGCATAAATCATGCCTTTTCATTCGTTATTTTCACTATTTTGCACAATGCTGGAGATAGCATGGTGAAGTCTCTAACACGCCACTCCCTATGGCAGTATTTGCTACGGGAGTAATGCTTATTTTATTGTTTACCACTCCTCAGACGTATTATCATAACAATACTGTTATGATTAAAATTGATAACGATGGTGCCTATTATATGGTTAGCTCAACAGGGCTCTTTGTTCGTTTATTTTGTACTGGTCACTGATAAAGACGGGTGAGTAACGTTACGCCGATATGCTTGGCTGGCTCACGTGAAACTAGAGGAGCAGAAGTGCGGGGCCTTATACGATAGTGTGTCATGGCGAGTGGACGTATGTGTTTGAGCGCCTTATTTTTAAAGTGTTTATAATGTAGTTCTGTTATCACTAATACATCAAGATCTTTGGTGAAATGTATCTAGTCATCTAGTTATCTGTATTGACAAGAAGTATAATTGCTCAGTGTCGAGTATGAAGAGATATAAAATCATATTGAGAACTAAAGGACAGCGTTCCTGACATGAACTGACTCCCTACGGTATTTCGTCTACTGCATATTATCTGCCATTATATGTTGGCCTGAAGTATTGTATGTGGAGCCGCGTGCAGTCTTAAATAACTTGTATATTGTCCATTTCGTCGGTTGTGAATCAAATAATTCTGAGTGGTGTTGGCTGGTTGCAGTCTCTAAGAGATTTGCTACCCTAGACGTCATTTTGGCCACAGGAACCAACCTTGTATTGCATATTAACATTAACATCAAAAAGACACGTAACAGCCGTAATTTTGGAGGCCTCAAGCCAGGATATGAACATATGTTGTTGCAGTCGTTTTTCAAGTCGGTGCGCTACATTTTCTGCATTGACAGAATATTTTTCAAGATGTCGGTGTTGATCGGCTGCAAGCCGGTGTTCTAAGTCTAACCCTGGTCAAGCACTGTATGTGAATCGTCATTCCCTGAGCAGAGGTTGAAGCCAGGAGGAATTGTTTTTTTCTTATAGCAGATAAGTATATTTACTGATACATACAGTGTGTGGATTGAAGAATCTCATTTGGCAGGGTTCTTTTTTTTATGTTATATGTATTTTTGTATTTACATGTTTGTGAGATAGGCTGGTTGGTTGGCGAGGGAACCATTAATTCACAATACCAATCCCATGGTTGTGAATTATTGGTTGGTCTTTAGGTTTGGTTCAGGATTTTCTCAGATAGTGGGGCCGGCATTACAAAGCTGAGTGTTTACTGCTACTACTGAGCTTACCATCACCATTTTTGTTAGCTGTTTTGCCCTGTTTATTTGTTATTTTGTATTTGTTGTCAGGTTAATTGTATTTTATTTGATTTATTCTCCATTATTGCTTGTAAATTTGTTTAACTAATCTTGCTATTATTCAGTTAGTAGATGTATTATATGTTGCGAAATCGTGCTTGTATTGTCACAAGTGTGGTAGAGCCAAATTTGTTTTCATTTTTCTACAATTCATAAATTTCTGCTGTAGTTTATTCATTAGTATTATCTTGAGTTGGCTCTTTCTACAATAATCATTTATACTGTGATTTCTATGTTTTTTTGCTCCTAAAATAACATCTATAGTTTATTGCAGTTAATTAGTATTGAATGGTGAAATAATTGTGGCTAATATTGCTAACATATTAAATATATATTATTTGAATTATTATTGGACAATTTGGAGTCACAATAATACTGGATTATGGCTACCTTGGAGTATTCTGTAAAAACTGGAAAGGAATTTGGTTTGGAGGGTGAAGCATTAAAAACCTATGCATCCAATGAGCTCAGAGAACAGAGACTCTTAGATAGAAAGGAGAAGAAGAGAGTGGAAGAATTATCTGAGAAGAGAAGACATGAAGAATTAGCTATTCAGCAAGAGAAATATAAACTTGAGAAAGAGAATAAAAGAAGACAGGAAGAATTAGCTCTTCAGCAAGATAAATAAACACTTGAGTAGGAGAATAAAAGAAGAGAATATGAACTTGAGGAGACAAAAATAGCATATGCTCAAAGAATGGCAGAACTTGAGTTGGAAATATTAAAAGTCCAACTTAAACAGGCTAACCCAGCAGTTGAGGAGGCTGGGAAAAAAGACCATACCTCTACTTTTAAACTAAATTTGCCCAAATTTATTTCTAATATCGAGGACATTTCATGCTTCTTAAATAAGTATGAGACATGTTGCCAAGAGTTTAAGATTGATAAAGCTACATGGCCTTGCAGGTTGATGAGTTTGTTAGTAGGTGAGGCTCTTACTGCTGTCTGCACTATGGATGACCATACTAGAAATGATTATGATGCTGTGAAGGCTTTGTTACTTAAAAAATATCAACTGGAGGAAAATGGGTACAGATTGAAACTGAAATCATTGTTGCCTGATTCAGCTTAAAATTTTGCTGAATTAATTTCAGCAATTAAGCTTTGTTTTTCTAGATGGGTTGATTTGTCAAAGATTTATAAAACGTTTGAGGGGCTGACAGACTTAATTTTAAGAGACAAAGTACTGTCTTCAGTCAGTGGTACTTTTTGTCCTTTTTGCAGGAGAGAAAGCCTGAGACTTTGGCTGCTGTAGAAAATCTGGGACGACAGTACCAAGTTGCACATCCTGGAAGAAATCTTGGCAGGAATAACATATAGGATTTATTGCTAGTGGCATCAGCCAGAACTATGATCTCTAATCCACCCAGACAAAGATCATATAGCATGGACAGAGAGTGTTGATTTAATCGATATAATAATACTTGATCTTTCAGAGGGAGGTATAATTTTAATAATAGGTCACAACAACTTCAAAGGAATTTCTATTCATATGATAATGAAAATATACCTTATCAATCATCTTTCAGACCTAACAAGGATTGAAATAGAGGTGGATATAATTACCAGTCAAACAGAGGCCAAAGGTCAGGTTATAGAAACAATGACAATTATTACAACAACAGAAGTTCTCAACAGAACAATAACTTTCGACGTTCTAGAAATCCTGAACGTTATAATGCAGTTGTGCATCAAAGTGACAATAATATAGGCCAAAATAACAATGTGATTGCTCATGCAAATGCATGTAGTGTGGACTTATCCAATTGTACTAATTGTTCTGAATGCAATTCTTTGTTTCACCTGGAGGGAGTTCCTAGGCTACGGTGTGGACAGCCTTTACCAGTGATGTCTTCTTATAATGGGACAGGATCAGTGGCATTCGATAAGGGTTTTGTAAACAACCAATTTGTTTCAGTGCTCAGGGACACTGGAAGCACTATAGTTGGGGTTCGAAGATAATTAGTGTGCCCTGCTGATTACACATACGAAGAAGTCCAGTGCAATACTTTTGTTGGCCCAGTGGAATATTATCCGACGGCAGAAGTATTTTTAGATACCATTTAATTTACAGACAGGACTCTAGTATGTCTGTTGTAAAGACCAGTCGCTGGGATAATTTTAGGGAATATCCCTGGGCTTCATGAATGTACTAATGATGATATTTTGAGATGGGAACAACAACATGTACATATTGACAAGGCTGATACTACCAGAGCACAGGCTCTTAGGCATGTGCATGTACGGTCACAAGATCGGACTCAGAGTGACACAATTTTGAGTGATGGTGATGATGATAATACAAAGTAATCCTTCCATCATTGAGGAGTCCCTTGTTGATTTCCAAACTATTGATGAATCATCAGATGTCTATTTTGATTTGAATGAATCACTGGTTGCTGATGATATGGGACCAACCACATCCATCATTGATGATGTGATACCTATCTGTCGCAGAGTGAAGATATTTGCCTATTTGAAATTTTCTGTCCATCCTGTATATTGCTTTATTTTCTGTCTATCCTAAGTTTCTGAAAAAATGTTTCTCACGCACCTGAACTCAGGTGAAGCTTTGGTCAACTCGTTCATTAGGATTTTCCAGACTCGGCTTTTCTAGATTTATGGCCTGTCTTCTTCCCCATTGTTAATACTCTGAGCTCGGAACCACCGCACGTACAAGTGACATTCAATATGCAAACTAATTTGCGGCGATACTTTTGGCTATCGTGGGAACTTTATCAAATGTTGCGGGTAAATCGAAAATAATTCTTTCTTTCTTTCTTTAAGAAACGAGTTTTAGACTTCACTTGGTGATAAGCATGCTGAAAGAGAAAGGCGCACTTCTTAGTCTTGTAAAGTAAATCTGTGCATAGGGAGACTTGAGTTAAACAAACAAAGTGCTCTCTAGTTTAACTTACAGACTATAAATTCCGGTGCAGATTTATGCAGTGCAAGTCTTGTCTCTTATTGCTGAAAAGAGGTTACCTTGGGCCAGTGGCCATATAGTCCTCGTCCACCAGTCACAATAATTCTCTTCAATTATTTCAATTGTTTCAAGTATTTCAAACATTCTCAACACCAAACCTCACCCTACCATACTCCACCCATTTTAACCCTCCATCCCACCTTTGGAAGAAAATTCGTTATCTGTGGATATCGCATCAACTGTGGATACGTTACACCTATCTTGGATTTATAAAAATCGTGTTCAGATTCTGTGCCCTTTGTGGATACATTATTCGACCAGTGTAGTCGTTACACCAATCTTGGATTTATAAAATCGTGTTCAGATTCTGTGCCCTTTGTGGATACCTTATTCGAACAATGAAGTTAATTTCAAGCATTGGATTACGTTATATTTTTCCAAGAGAACACCAGGATATAAGTTGTTTCCAGCATTCACACCAAAGGAACAAAAGAACAAACATTCATTTTCACACAAACAGTATTTCACATATTTTCCAGCAAAAGCCTATCAGGCCTGCCGGGAACTTTACTAACACAATTCATTCATAATCCTTGTTTTCACTATTTGTGTAATACTTTTTTTCTTCTTTAAAAATCATCAAATTGTTGTGAGTTTGTTTTCTCGTGATAATCTTTATTATTATTTTTTTTTTTGCTGTAAAATCTTTATTGATTTATTTACATTTTCTAAATTGAAAAAAAATTTAGTTAACCTCGATAGGATTGTTCGTTCAGTTCGGACTACCAAATCCTCAATCTAACTTTACTTCTTCACCCTACTATTTGTGAGTGACACAGTGTGTGCAAAAAGGTAATATTGTCGCCAGAGAAAACAAGAAGAGCTGTGTGTGTAGTTTTCTTAGTGAAGAACTCACTGACTCAGCCTGTGCCTTCTGTCTATCTCTCTTGCACATCACTATCACACGTCCGTGGGCACTATTGTTCCTCACCCTATACCGCTGTCAAGCTTTACCCCCTATTAACTATATTTTCATGCGACACTGGCATAGTTGATGTCGAGGTTGATCGGATGTCAAGTTTAATTTGGTCGTATACTCTTCAGTCAAAACTGTATTTTGGCTGTTGGCTTTCCTTTGTTCCATTGTTTTTTTACTATATGATTTTTCCTTTTCCTTTAGGAACTTCAAGGATATTAAATTATTTCAGATTTTTTCTTTCAAATACTTACATACCATGATTTCTTGTGGTATGTACTGGCCACTACATTGGGTATTGTGGTAGTTTTAACAATATTGTTTCTTTCTTCAGGTGCAACAAGTCGTGTTACACAATTTACAAAACATAATACCTTCATTCTTGTTCCTATACAGGGACGTGAATGTTTTCTTCCCAATACTCATGTGCCAGAGGTTTTGTTTCCCATAGGTACTTATGATGAGGCTAATAAAGTTGCACATTTTATGTGTCAATGTTATGTAGAATGCAGACATCTTGAGACTATACTGTAACTATTTAAATGCTATTTTCCATGCTGAGCCTCTGACTTTGTTAGATTCTCTATTGGATAGACTATCTATAGCTATTTTTTGTTCAGTAAATTTGATTTACCTGTAGGTTATTGGCAAGTCCCCTTGTCGGACAGAGCAAAACGTTATACTGCTTTCGCCACACCTTTGGGATTGTTCCAATTTTATTTTATTTCTTTTGGTTTCGTTAATGGTCCTGCAACCTTTGTTCGTGTGATGCGAAACATTTTCTCTAATCATGATGACATAATTACCTATATTGATGATATTTGCCTTTTTCATCAATCTTGGGATGAACATATTCTTGGAATTCAGTCTTTGTTGACTACTCTTCGTTTCCATCACCCAACGGCTAGACCTTCGAAAACTAAAATATGATTCACAGAAATTTCTTTTCTTGGACATAAAATAGGAGGCGGTTTTCTTAAGACTGAACGTTCCACTATATCCAGGATCTTGAATCTAGAAATTCCTAAGACAAAAAAACAGGTTCGTAGTCTATTGGGTCTTGTCGGAATCTATAGGACATTTTTGCCTAATGTTTCAGAAATTACTTCAGTTCTGTCTTCGTTATTAAAAAAGAACTCTCCAAATAAGATTGTTTGGTCACATTCTTGTGATGGTTCTTTAAATAGACTTGTGTTTTTTTTCTTGTAAATCACCAGTTTTAAGATTGCCTAATGCTCGATTTCCTTTTAAGGATAAAAATAGTATCAATAGTATCCATTTCTTATATCATCCACATACTTAAAAAAAAGGGAACACTTCGTAATATGTTCCCATTGAACGCAAATTGAGACACAGCCAAAACACAGGTGCCACACTGTTCAAAGGTTTTCGTCAAACCCCTAACTACACAAAACATTCATACGTCATTTTTCTGGTGCACCTCACTTTCAATATTCCCAATAGTGCCGCATTTATCAGCACTGACTCCAACTCAATAAATCTAACAGGTGGCTTATGGAATTCCAAGCTGCATAGTGTCAATCATAAAAAGCCTCTATGACAACTTTACGTGTAGCGTTGGGCAGAGCAACCTAACCTTTGAGGTGAAGATAGGAGTACGACAGGGATGCCTTTATCAACCACTTTATTTTTAACAGTCATAGACTGGGTGATGCGCCAGACAACAAAGGGCAGTCCAAGAGGAATAAGATGGACTACATTTTCTTCATTAGAAGATCTGGAATATGCAGATGACAATGCACTACTAGCACATTCACATCATCACATCCAGGAAAAAACGGATAAACTTAATAAGTATAGCCAGCAGGTGGGCTTGAACATCAATCTAAAGAAGTCAGAGGTCATGACGCTCAATGTGAGCAACCCTAAGTCCATGTCAGTAAGGAATCAGCAAGTGGAACAGACAGACACCTTCACATACCTTCACGTGTTGACCAATGGAACATTCCTCTCCTTATGAACCTTTTTGCTGACAATGTTGATGCTGACAGAAATTTCCATATTTACCGTTGCTGTGTAAGGAATGAATGTACAAACGCTCTGTGATGCATGCCAAGGCTCACAACTATCATAAATTTTCGGAAATTGAAAGAAATCGCTCAAGGACTCTTTTGACAGTACTTACAGATATTGATCGGCTCACTCGGCACCTGATGATGATGAATGCTGATATCACCAATGTTGAGTTCTACCTCCTTTTACTCAGCACATTACAGGGATGTCTTCGACCTTCTGAACAGTTGTCATACTTAGTTTATGTGCATAAACACACACATTTAGTGATAATTTCAGAATAATTTGACGTATGGATATGTTTAATACAAAATCTTGTTTTATGCCATTATTAAAACTGCGTTTTAAGACGAAGGACACAACTCAAGAATGCTTCGCAGGGACCAAGGGACGCAACTACTTTAATCATATCGTGCTTAGAATTACATTGTAATGCGATTTATACGAGAATATAGCAGAGGATCATGGACTTGAACGTGGGACTTTACTGATGTATTATTCCACTAGTGTGTATAATTATATGACATTATTACTGTTAATACATTGTTTTATTTAGCGGTTAATTAGTTGTAATTCGCGGGATAAGATTCGGTCTTTGACACATCCTTTACTGTACTCACACTAATTATTGAGTAAACATTTTGAGAGTTCTCAATACTATTATCAATTTGTACCTTACATCAGCGTATTCTTACCTGATTGGACACACAACTTCGTTAGGTGCAAGATAACATTTTTTTTTTAATTGACACCACAACGCACTTTTTCTGACAAGTACTTAAGATGTACACATGACTTTAATTTATTACCGTAAGATGTTGCATTCATTCACTTTACTAATATGATTGTCTGCCTCATTTCATCTATTTACGTTGGTGCATATTTGTTTATTCTTCATTGTTTTGCATTTTTGATGTTGATCATGAATTAATTAATTGACCACTGTTACTGGACTGGACTGATATGCGTTATTTGACGGTGTGAGGTATATGAGTGCATGTATTGCTACCATCATATTTTAATATGTTGAGTACTATTAGTTATGGCGACCTCACATTGCGGTTAAAAAGGATTTTGTCTAAAGGAAACATTGGCTTTGATATTAACCATGGACCACACTTTTAGTGTTAAAATTGTCTACCCTATGGCAGAAACCTGGGTGCTATACTAGTTCTTATTTATAGTGAAATTTGATGTTACCATATTTCACTCTGGTGTTGATATACTCACACCACGAAAATAATGGATATTATGTTGCGGGGGGAGTAATGTTATGATTAAAATTCATAACGATTGTGCCTATTATATAGTTAGCTCAACAGGGCTTTTCGTTTGTTTATTTTATACGGGTCACTGATAAAGACGGGTGAGTGACGTTAAGCCGATATGCTTGGCTGGCTCACGTGAAACTAAAGGAACAGAAGTGCGGGACCTTATACGATTGTGTGTCATGGCGAGTGGACGTATGTGTTTGAGCTCCTTATTGTTAAAGTGTTTATAATGGAGTTATTTTATCACTAATACATCAAGATCTTTGGTGAAATGTATCTAGTCATCTAGTTATCTGTATTGACAAGACGTATGATTGCTCAGTGTCGAGTGTGAAGAGATATAAATCATATTGAGAACTAAAAGACAACGTTCCTGACATGAACTGACTGCCTACGGTATATCGTCTACTGCATCTTATCTGCCATTATATGTTGGCCTGAACTTTATTGTTTGTGGAGATGCGTGCAGACTTAAATAAATTGTATATCGTCCATTTCGTCCATTGTGGCTTAATTAATTCAAATTTATATTGGCTTGTTGCGGTGTCTACTTGCTTAATACCCTAGAAGTGATCTTCGGCACAGGAACCATCCTGTTACTAAATATTAACATTAACAATATGTCAAAGACACGTAACGATGGGACAGTTACTAATATTTAAACAACCAACTCACAAATTAAAACTGAAAATCATCAAATGTTATATATATATTTATATATATATATATATATATATATATATATATATATATATATATATATATATATATATATATATATATATATATATATATATATATATATATATATATATATATATATATATATATATATATACAGTTCAAAGAAGAAACGCATAGCTACTGAAGGCACCCACATAGCCATAATTTTGACATTCAATAACGTTTTTAATTTAATGAGTTAATTGTTCAAATTGCACACAAGAATACCTTAGGGTTCAACCAATCAATTGACAGTTGTTTTGCATCTGGGTTACGAGAGTTTTTTGGCGTACGGGCTTTCCCGTTAGTATGGTGTGTGTGACCTCCTCTTGCATCGATCAGCGACTGGCATCTCCTGGGCATGGATGCGATCAGACGTCTGATGTGGGCCTGTGGGATGGCTGCCCACTCTTCCTGGAGTGCCTGGAACAGATAACGACGATTGGCTGGAGCAACGTCTCGGCGACAAACACGTCTATGCAGCTCATCCCACAGGTGCTCAATCGGACTCATGTCTGGAGACAGGGATGGCCAGGGAAGGGTGCGAATGTTGTTGGCAGTCAGGAACTGCGTGGTCAACCGTGCACAATGGGGTCTGGCGTTGTCCTGTTGAAACACAGACCTTTGGGCAGCCAAAAGTGGAAGGACATGGGGGTCGAAGAATTTCATTGACGTATCGTTGCGCATTCGAGCCTCCTTCAATGTGCCCCAATTGACTCCTTCCGTTGTAACTGATCATTCCCCACCTCATTGCACCTCCACCACCGTGCGGCGGAGCTTCATCAACGCAATTTTTGGCAAAACGTTCATTTCGCCTACGGTAGACCCTACGCCGTCTTTCATGACGCTGCAACAAAAAGAAAGATTCGTCACTAAACCAGACACGTCTCCATTGATTGTCAGCTGCCCAGGGACGATGCTGGTTGGCCCAAAGAAGTCGATTTTGGCGATGGCGTATCATAAGGACAGGTCCTCGGTGAGGTCGTTGTGTCCAAAGTCCAGCGTCATGCAGTCTATTCCGGACAGTTTGATCAGACACATGACGTCCTGCAGGCAATGACTGGGCAGTTAAGGAAGCTGTTGTAAACCTGTCTCTGAGGTGACGAAGCCGAATAAAGCGATCCTCCGCTGCTGTTGTCACTCTGGGTCGTCCACTGCGATGCCGGTCTTCAACTGAGCCAGTGGCTTGGAACCGGTGCCAAAGTCGACTGATGGTACTCTGATGCACGTTTAGATGCCTGGCAACCTGACTTTGACTTTCCCCTGCATGCAGTCGGCCAATAGCAATGTTTCTTAAATTTATCGATAGAGACGCCATAAATGTCTGCTTAAAAATGAACTGAATTTTTTGTGTGTAGCGTTATCCTTTTATAGGGTTTCAGTTGCGTAGTCAGTGAATAGCGTTCACCCCAAATTTTGTTGTTTTCACGTGCTCGCAACATGAGCTGTGGTTAAAAATTGCGTCATAAAAACTATTGACCACTGCGTTGTAACGATTACAAAAACGAACGCAATTCAGGTCAACACGTGCATTTGACACTGTAAAAAACATTTGAGGCTGGTTTTTATATTCCCTAGCACCAAATTTTACTTACAAACTCATAAAAACGCGCACTCGGATAGCTATCCGTTTCTTTTCTTTTTTTTTTTTGAACAATATATAAAAAGAAAAATTTAACTGGATCAGAGACCCTGGAAAATTTTTTTGGAAATACTTTTCTTCTAAGTTTTAATTTCCTTTCTTTAAAATCATTCTGATTATCCTTTGGTGGATATATCCTTATTTTGATCATTCTTTGAATTATTTTACTAAATAATTAATTACTATCACTTGTCGTATTGACGGTTGAAACTAGTCATATTGGGGTATTTAAAACTGCGAATTAGGCTGAAACGGCTATTTTTAATTTTTGAAGTTCGGGAGAGAATAAATTACGCTAGCGCCAGTTTATATTTTCGTAGCAAATTATGAGCTTTTTATTTCGTTTTTTTTTTCACCTTCTTTTCTTCTTTCTCTCTCGGGTTAGCGGCATTTAGTTATTAGCCATGGTGTGACAGGGCTAGTTACGGCATCAATTAGTCGCATGTAACAGCGCTATATAACTAGGTGGCAGATGGCAGGCCTAGTGATATGATTTAAGTTTACAACTTCTCTTTTTATCTTCTTTCTTTTATCTTCCAAGTTATTTAGTTGATATCATTACTGGCTATCTCCGCCAGAGGTGTAAATTCCTGGATGATACTCTAATCCTTTTCTTGTATACTTCAGGTTTGTTCAGTTCCTTCTTTGATGTTAATAGTGACTTCGTATAGTGGTAGTTTAAATGTACATAGCATACGATCAGCAACTCATAAAGATGGAATCAAATTCGCTCTGATCCTTCAAAAACTTTTAATAACTTAATAAAACAACACGTATAATGAGTTATTCAAATGATAGAGTTCGCATAGAGGCCTTTACTGGGTCTTTGTACTTCAGGTTAACTCATACATGAATTCTATGTCTTGTAACTTCCGTATTCCTCTTTAACTTATTCTTTTCTCCTGTAGACTTCCTTAGTCTTCCCAAAACCTGCTCCTATTTCCTCATATACCAATGCTCTTTATTAGCATTCCATACTTTATTTGTTACTTAAATATCTTCCTCGACGAACTGGTCAGACAGGTCTCTATAACTGTTCGTAGCAGCAAAACTCATCTCATGCATGAATAATTGTATGTACACCATTCTGATACTTACTAATGAGAGAGCATATTTGAAGTTCTTCTATAAAAGTCGACATTCACTTTATCTTGATAATCATATACAATTCTGGACACTTCAAACCTTGTTCAATATGGCTCCTCTATAATATCTCTAGTTTCCTTCATATGTTTACAGCCTCTTGGTTACTTTACACATAGTCGTTATAATCATCCGTTTTCTTGGTATATAGTCGTAAAGTTCTCGTAATGAACTGAAAAAAATCGTGCTTCTGCAAGATTCTCCTGTAAACAAAATTCTATTCTGTGCAAAATATAATCTCAGTTCAATACTGACACAAAAAAACACAGCATAAGCGCTGATCTCCCTTTCAGAAATACACCTTAACTGTGAACTACAGAATCAAATACTATTTCCCGATAGAATAACACTGGCTAGGGATGGCTGGACATCTAAATATATTTTCATATCAACCTTATCTGTAAAACTACAGACAGTTCATCTTGTCCGCAAAGCGATCACACCTTCTTCCTGAAGTACAACTCAGGACTCACTGTCTTCTAATTACCTCTGGTCATTTCGCGTAGTGTGTTTTTCTCGCCACTCTTCTGATTCGCTGACCCAAATCTTTTTACTTAAATTTATTGGTCGAGCCTTTTTTTCTTGTTCTCGAATTTTCTATTTACAACTCAAGATAATCACTCACTATTAATTAACATGAGACGGTATTCTGAACCGTTGTCAGTTAGCAATATTATTATTTTCATTCATTATTTTCTCTTGTGAGCTGTCCTAACTGTTTATCTCACCTTAACAATAGCATGAATAATGCTTGGGCAAACCCACGGTGACAATGGCTGAGCGAGCTAAACTTAGAGCTATGCTGAGAGAAGATGCAAAGAAAACAGGATTTCAAGGAGAAGAAGTGACCGCTTTTGTCAATGTAGAACTCGACCGATATGACGCGGAGAAGAAAGTAGCAGAAGCTAAGGAGAAGGGAGCACAAGATAGAGCGGAGATGAAAGAAGCGGAAGAGCGGCAATCTCAAATGGAACAGAAGAAAATTGAGGCAGAGATGAAAGCTCGCAGGGCAAAGCATGAGGAAAGAGAGAAGGAGAGACAGCATGAGGAAAGCGAGAAGGAGAGACAGCATGAATTGGTGCTTAAGACCCTAGAGGTCCAAAGTCGTGGTGCAATGTCTACCTCCAGCAATGGTGAGTCTCCACCTCAGTCACAGGAAACTGATCAATCCAGTACCCAATCTCCTCAACTCGTATTTATGTCTTTCGCCCTAGAATCCTTCCCTAGCCCTAATGAGAAAATTTACTCGTTTCTCGAGAAATTTGAGTGGATGGCGACTCTATATGGGTTAGAGAGTTCCCGATGGTGTCTAAAACTTTCACAGGCTCTGAAAGGTAGTGCTTATGACGTCTACGTAAAACTGGGAAGCAGCCATCAAGACAATTACAACATGCTAAAGAAGGCTTTACTGGAGCGGTTCGAGATGAACGCTCGCAAATTTTTGCACCTGTTCAGAAACAGCAGAAAAGAAAGCACGGAGAAATTTCATGAATTCTCTTCACGCCTGACGGGATATTTGACAAAGAGCATGGAACTTTCCGAGCTCCCTCTCATTTTTGAATGACTCCAGGAATTTGTTCTTACAAAACAAAAAAATCCACGTTGTCAAACAAAACCCGTAGATTTCTGGCCGAACAGGGCGCAGTAAAGTTGGAGGACATTCTTAGTAAGTCTGAACAATACGTAAATGCTTTGGCCGAGCTTCCCAGCACTAAACGCAAGCCGACAGATGAGCATTTTTTGAAAAATAATCCAGAGCCGTCTTTCCATTCTTCCCATCACCATAATCAACGAGAAACGTTACCTCAGAACTCTCCCCAGGAAAAATCGAAATTCTTCAAAAACAAGTACCCCACGCAACATTCTGATCAATCCAACCGGCCTACATGGCACAGCTGCTAGAAAGGTCAAGACAAAGGAAAGACCCCTGCACAAGGGACATCGGATCAGAGCAAGCACACCGGAACGAATAGAATTGGTTGCTTGTTAACAGACTCGCAACGGAGAATGTGTCAGTGATTCTCAACCTGAGGGTGAGACGCCCTCAACGCGAGGAACTGTTATTTTGAACGGGAGATCAACATCATGTCTTTTTGACACAGGATTATCTTTTGACTGTATTGTCGCAAGACATTTGGTCAAACCTGGTCAAGAGACAGAAGACACCGTCAAATTATCTGGAGTCTTCAAGAGTGATGCACCTATGACGCTTCCCATCGCATTGGTGGAGAAACACTCTGATTTTGTCAGAGGTGTTATCAACGCAGCTATTATGGATGATCCTATCTACCCAGTCATACTTGGATGCAGATATGTGTTTGATGGGAGACCTAAAGAGCCGATTGTGGCAGCAGTAACCACAAGAGGGCAAACCAAGAAGGAAAGGGAGCATGCGCCATTTATGAAACCTAAGGAACTAAGAGAGGCGCAACAAAAGGACCCTACCTTGAAACCCTGCTTTAGGAAACTGCCCATGGCCAAGGACCCTAGACACAACGGAGACATCTTTTATAAGAATGGCGTACTGTATCGTAGAACGGGCAACCCTTGTCAAGGGCATAACCAGCTCCTAGTACCGACGCAGTACAGAGCCCAAATCTTAGAAATGGGAAACTCTCTTCCCTTTAGCGGACGTATGGGACAAAACGCCACTATTCAGCGAATATCGACTCACTATTGGTGGCCAGGAATGAACACTGATATTATCATATACGTGAAATCCTGCGCCCAGTGCCAACGGGTGGCACCCAAGCATTGGACACCCCCAGTTCCCATGGGTGAAATGCCAATTGTGTGGACACCATTTGAACGGGTTGCTGTCGACATTGTTGGACCCCTAGAAAGGACCAAAAGAAGGAACAGGTTCAACCTGACCTTAGTCGGCACTTGCACTATGTGGGCCAAAACTATACCGCTAACATGCACGGATTCCAAGCATGTTGCAGAAGCCCAAGTGCAAATTTTTACATGGTTGGGATTTCCTCAACAAGTATTGACGGATAACGGATACCAATTCCGTAGCCTGTTAATGGAAGAGATCTTTATGTTTTTGAGGGCCAAGCACACCCACACAAGCCCCTACCATCCGGCCGGAAATGCACTCATGGAGCGCTTCAACGGCAGCCTCACCATGATGTTACATAAGCTGGGACAAGAGAAACCTGAAGACTTGGACCTTTTCATTCCTGCAGCCTTATTCGCCTACAGTGAAGTCCCCCAGGCCTCTACAGGTTTACCATGAGCTACTCTTTTATTCGGCAGACCTATTAAGGGGCCGCTAGAAGCCTTACTCAAGTCACTGACAGACAGAAGGCCGACGAGACAGTCGTCTCAGCCAGCAAGTATGTATCGGAACTTAAGGAAAGGTTACAACTAGGATGGGATCTAGCTACAACCAACCTTAAGAAAGCATGCTAAACGGTACAATAAAGCGGCTAAAGAGAGAGAACTACAACCAGGGGAGAAAGTTTTGTTGTTACTGCCAACCGGAAGCAACAAACTGCGCATCGGATGGCAAAGGCCGTTTACCGTCCTTAAAAAGATCTCAAGAACGAACTACGAGATCTCTATTAAAGGAAAGGAGAAGGTCTACCACGTAAATCTGTTAAAGAAATACTTGGAAAAACCGGTGCCATCCTCCGAACATCTCATGGCGGTAGCGATAGCAACCGAAGATGAGGAAGATGACGATAGTTGTATGGAATATCCATTGCAACAGACGGAATCTTTTCAATATGTGAAATTCAGTGACAATCTCTCTGAAGCACAAAATTTAGAAACAAGGGCGCTACTGAAACAGTACACAACAGTTTTGACGGATGTACCTGGTCGAACACATCTTGTAGAGTTCGATATGAAAATGACAAACGAGACACCTGTGCGAACCAGAGTTTACCCCATCCCGTATGCTAACGCTGATACGCTACGCGGAGAAATAGACAAGCTACGTCAAGTATAAATTATCGGTGAGTCTACCTCTCCTTACAGTTCCAGTGTAGTGCTGTTACAGAAGCTCAATAAGAAAGTTCGGCTGTGCATAGATTACCGATTACTTAACACTGTAACGGAATTCCAGCCGGAACCTCTCCAGAGCGCTTCTGAGCTGTTCACCAAGCTTAGCAGGGCAAAAGTTTTCTCTAAAACTGACCTGAGTAAAGGTTATTACCAAATACCAGTCAAGGAGGAAATTAAACCCCTGTTAGCTTTCAGCACCAGTGAAGGACACTATACCTTCAACGTGATGCCGTTCGGATTGCATAACGCACCGGGAGTCTTTACCAGAATGATGAGAAAGCTTTTAGAACCCTTGCAAAGTCCCCATATCCATAATTTCATGGATGACATATTAATTGCATCGGAAAACTACGACCAAAATATTGCTACGGTTGCTATGCTCCTCAGGAGACTACAGGAAACTGGTCTCACAGCCATACCTAATAAATGTCTTATCGGTTTTGAAAAGCTCGACTTTCTGGGGCATACTATTTCTCAAGGCTGCATGTGGCCAGTTGCCAAGAACATTGAGAAAATAGTTGCAACTAAAAGACCCCGAACAAAGAAAGACACACGCTCATTTCTATCACTGTGTGCATACTACAAAAAATTTATTAACAACGTCAACGGGCTAACGGCACTCCTTACTGACCTTACCAAAAAGGGGCGACCGGAAACAGTTATTTGGGATGCTAAGTGCGAACACGCTTACAGCACTATTAAACGACAGCTGTCCGAATATCCAATTTTACGGCTACCTTATTTTAAGAAACCTTTTATATTGCGGGTCGACGCATCGGGTCAAGGCATCGGGTCAACCCTGCTACAAGCAGATGACACTGATCCGAAACTGTTATTCCCAGTCGCTTATGGCAGCCGAAAATTGAACACAGCTGAACAGAACTATTCCACAGTGGAGAGAGAATGTCTAGCACTCGTGAGTGGTATCAGGAAACATCACGAATACCTTTACGGCGTTTCATTTACAGTGCAGACGGACCATGCCCCACTGGCTTTTCTTGGAGCGAAAAAGGAATTCAACGCGAGGATTATGCGGTGGGCGTTGCTCCTAAGTGTATATGCTTTCAAAGTAGAATACATACTAGGAAAACAAAACGTGGGAGCAGATTTTATTAGTAGAAATTGGAGCAGTGAAGAAAAAAGGGAAAGTGAAGATAACAATCACTCGCAAAGATACGGATAACCGCAGCCCTATTTTCATAGAGGAGACATAAAAGGTTTCATGTCTTCAAGCCCAGACGAAATGTCACAGATGGAAATAGTGCAGCAGTAATCATCCACTTTTGCCCCTCCCCATCTAGTTTATATTTTTTTCTATATGAACGAAGGATTCACTAGTGCAATTAACACGTGAGCCATCTGGCAATTAAGCCCTATGTAAAACAGAGAGCTAAGCGCGGAGCATGGCGTAATAGATTCTTTGATCAGGGAACGAGATATTCAGTCTGAGACGGACCTTGGATTGTAAAACTATCTAGGGAAGTAATTGCGTAGCTGATATTCGGCAAGGCGGAGATGATAAAAGTCAAGCCAGAGAGGCGAAGGCGGAAGAGGTGGTAAAATTACCTTTGATTCAAGAATCGAACGGCAAATAGCTCTGGTCTGGCAGTAGGTGTGACTTTCGCATTAAAGAACGATAGAACGGAATTTATCAATATATATTATGTCTCTCCGATAGCCATGATCAGTTGCCCAGAAATCTATCTGAATTCACTAGCTCGTTATCTTAAGATTTCTCGTACGGAGTGAAAATTATTAGATTTTCGTCGAGTGTTTCACTTTTCTGATTGCGGTAATTTATATACTAGCTTTAAAGTGATTTAGTGTGTTTAAAGTTTTCATTATATTTCACTGAGATTTCTGTGCCAATGAAATAACTTATAGCTAAATTTTCCAGCTATAAAGTAAATTTAATTATTCGCTATTTCCCAGTAAGAGATGTTTTAAATTGACTAGTACTTACATTAAATAACTGTCTACTGACGGCATATATTATTTACTTCTATCCATTTTATGTAATTTTATAAATGACTAGTGTTCATATCACGCGTTAAAAGAGCGATAGGATAAGCTAGACACATGTGTTTTAAATCTAATTTATAACGGAGTGGTGAAGAGGTCCTATTTTTTACACGCATTAGATATGAGATTGATAATTTGGTTAAATGTTTATGTTTTCTTTCCTTTAATATAGGCTGATCAAACCTGAGTACTAGCGGCTTTTCATATGGCCATATGAACTTATGATCACACGAACATATAATATTATAAACATCCAAGAATATTTAATATTGATGAGCTTCTTGCTGTGACCTGTGCGGTCCACGTTTCCTCATTTCCATGAGAGAAAGCAGAATATAAAGATTAAATTATAATATTAACTGGACCAGAACTATTACCAGATTTATTTATACCAATCTCATCAGCCAACTGTGGCGAAATATATTGTCAGCAACATTTGTGTAACTTAACCTAGCGTTTCAGCCACCTGAGGCTAACCAACCTAGGAACTGTATATGTTCTATTTATCCTACATCGGCGTTCACCACGCATGAACCCTACTCCAACCAACTGAAGACATAGATAACTTATTGTATCCAGGACAAATTAAAACACCGACTCTAGCGACTCCTGTGAAATTTGCAGTCAGCAACTACGGAGAGTTTGAGGCTGGATTTGGCAAAACTAAAATTTGACACTTAATAGTATTATTACTTATTAGTGTATTTCCTTGGAATGCCTGCGACAACTACCGGGGTAAGCATAGTCTGAAAGTGGCCACTGCGTGTATGTGAATTGAATGAACAGAGAAAGAAACGTATGTCTTTTGTTAGCATCATATACTTATATGGTTTCTTCTTTCCTTTTTTTATCTCAATAATCTAATTAGTCACGGGATAGATTACATTAGGAACCTAGCTTTTTCCCATCCTGACTATTTCATCACTTATTGTTACCTTTTGATTTTTTGGGTAAATTAACCTCTGTGGGGATCGTCCTTTCTTTTCCTTTAAGAGAGGGGAGAACCTATTTGCTTAATTTTCATTTTGTCTGTAAACCATGATCTATTGATGCATATGATTTTGTTAAGTCGTGTTTTATTAAGGGGAGTTAACTGTTAAAAGATTTGTAGGTACGGGTCGGTTTTTTTGTACACACGACTGTAAGCACACTTTTTGTGATGAGATGAATGCTCGGTAATTTTTGTACACAGCTCTACTGACTAGCTGTTAGTTTGTTTTAAAAAAAAAATATAATAAGGAATCTGGTCGAAGGTTCTTGAAATAGTTTGAGGGGGGAAAGGCGGATGAATTCTGCCCACATCTCAAGCTGCGAGTTTGCGCTTGAATGAATTTGG
The DNA here is from genome assembly GCA_024509875.1 of Oreohelix idahoensis. NCBI lineage: Eukaryota > Metazoa > Mollusca > Gastropoda > Stylommatophora > Oreohelicidae > Oreohelix > Oreohelix idahoensis. Next base: position 269,335 of record JAMPIV010010199.1, read on the forward strand.
TACTGAGCTGTTTTAAGCAGCTGATTTTTCGTGACAGTACTTGGCTGGTAGAGCTTGGAAATGGCCGTTTTACCATTTCTCTAGTGATATTTTGAAGATATGTTTAGGCCATGGATTATACCGGCCATTATGATTATCATGATTGATATTTCCTCTGACGGATATTGTTCCTATGGATGTAATAGCATGGAGAGTTGCTGATGTTATAAGAATTATGATGTTGTTCCCTTTGATGGATTTAAGATGTTGGAAAGTTTGTCCCTGAGGGATATTTATTGTAACAAGTGTACTGTGCTGAGGCCTGTGGTTTATTCAACCAATGTAATGGATATTTTATACTATGTTCTGCATCCACTTTTTCCATGGATATTTTTTGCTTACCTGATGTGTCATGATTTGCCGTGAACTGTAACCTGTGAAGTGTGCAATTACCATGATGTCTACGTGACTGTGCTGTCCCAACGTCAATGTTGCGGTGTTAATAAACAGTGTATAACGTTGCCAGGTCTTACAACATTTCCTGACTTCTACGTTGCTGTGGTGTGAGTGACTTATCATAGACACACTTAAAGAACCTATACACATTCGCGTATGTTATATTTCCATAGTCACACACCTGTCGGCCATCCGTAAGCCCGACTTATGCTGATTGCCTTCATCAGCTAAAGATATTAACATTGTCTTCCACCACCACTTACCAACGTTACTTTAACATAATAATAACATTTATTTTCTTGATGACCCCACCAGTATCTTCCATCAAATAATGATTTAACAGAAGTGGTCGCAAGTGATTCGGGGTATAAACAGTCCAGAAGTTTACTGTAATGTCAATTCAGCTGGATTTACAGTGTTGTCAGTACTGACTTTTATGCACACGTTATTCAAGTCAAGAGTGGCCGTGTTCCAGTCTTTCTTCTCGTGCGCAAACTTACGATTTCAGCACCCGATGTCAGGAATTTCATTCGAAAGCCGCTATCACTTTGGAGTTCCAGTACCGATCACCATTGGATTTATTCAGACTGTGTGATACCTGATTTACATCATTGTTGTTGCTGCGGAGGATGCGATTATTTTCTTTTGAAGATAAGTGGTTTGTTTGTTTGTAAACTGTACCACTGTTCGGTGTAACATTGAGCCTTCCTCAGTGCACAATCTATTTATTCTTTCACGTGTTCTATATTATATGTTTCTTGTTTATGTGGGAGGTTGGAGTGGTGACATATGAAGGGAATATCCCAGTTCACACAGGGCCTTCATGAGCGTTCTATAGGGTTTAGTTTGTGAGCCTCAATTGAGCGGTAATTCCGGTTCAAGGCTAAAAACCTTGCCGCGGTGAAGACCGTTACTTGTCCCTCACGACAGTAATTGTTTAGGTGTGACGAAACGTCTCAGTGTTGTTGTTATTATACTTTTCTCTGTACCTTAGTTTTTGATTAATTTGTTTGTGAGTGTCTTCCTCCTCTTGCTATCTTTGAATTATATACAACTTTTTCGTTTATACACTGTATTGTTGCTTGTATTGTCTTACTTTTCGCAGTGTCATTGCACTCTTTGCAATATTTTTTTCTTTGGTTTTGCTTTCAGATTTATTTGATTCTGCGAACGTGGTCATTTGTGCTTTATATCTTGTCTTTGTCACTTTTGTTTGGACTATCTATTTTGTCATGCACTGTCAATATTATAATGCATTATATATATATATATATATATATATATATATATATATATATATATATATATATATATATATATATATATATATATATATATATATATATATATATATATATAATTAATAACATTATTAGTAGTTAAAAAGGTAATTGGTACAAGTTCTTAAGCAAGGACTTGTCACCCACGAAGTTGGGATAGAGTGAGTGTCTCCTGGATATTTACATTACTTACATATCTTGGAAAATACAGCGGAATGTCTAGTTTGGATTATTTCATTACACAAGGGAAATCCCTTGGTATGACTACTGAGGAAGTAAAAGAATTCGCACTTGTCGAATATGCCAAGGCGCAGAAGTCAGAAGAAAAGAAACAGAAATTAGAGGTTGAAAAACAGAAAATGGAGGCTGAAGATAGAAGATTGCAAATGCAGGCAGAAGAAAGAAAACCAGTTGGAAAATGAAAAACAGAAATTAGAGGCTGAAGATAGAAAAATTCAACAGCAAATGGAAATGGAGAAACAGAAATTAGAGGCTGAAAAACAGAAATAAGAGGCTGAAGATAGAAAAATTCCACAGCAAATGGAAATGGAAAAACATAAATAAGAGGCTGAAGATAGAAAAATTCAACAGCAAATGGAAATGGAAAAACAGAAATTAGAGGCTGAAAAAAAAAATTAGAAGCTGAAGAGAGAAAAATTCAACAGCAAATGCAAATGCAAATGGAGGAGTAGAAGCTGCAGATGCAAGCTGAAGAAAACGTTAGACTCCACGAGCAAAAGTTGTTAGCTATGGAGCTGGAGAAAATAAAGGTAGTGAATGTGATTAATACACAGAGTGCGACGGACAATCAAACAACTTCTAATAAGGCAAATACTAATTCTTATAAAATCAGATTGCCTCCTTTCAACTCTGCCTATGACGATATTTCATTCTATCTGAATAGATTTGAACTTTCATGCGAATCTCATAAGATAGACAAGTCGGAATATTGTGCACGACTTATGGAAATACTCAAGGGTGAAGCTATGAACACTATAAGTATGTTGGAGGGTCCTGACAAGAATAACTATGATGTTGTCAGAGCGGTCTTGTTAAAAAAATACCAACTGGATGAACTGGTTATCGCCTACACTTTAAGTCTCTATTGCCGGAGACAGGGAAAGATTTTTCAGACTTTATAGCAAATATTCGCCTTACTTTTTCACGTTGGGTGGAACTTTCAAAAACTGAACATACATACGAAGCCCTCATGGACTTATTGCTTCGTGACAAAGTCATGTCGTCTGTAAACGCTTCTTTTCTTTCTTTTTTACATGAGCGTAAACCTACACACTTAAAAGTTTTGGAACAGTACTGTCGCCAATACGTCACTGCACACCCAAATGTGACTGTTAGCCACTCTGAGGTTAGAGAAGGTTTACCTGTGGCTTCAGCAATACCATATGTGATAAGGGTGTATTTGGGCTGACTTCTTAAAGATGATAAGGCCACACTGTCTGGCCACTATGGACGTTGCAAGTTTAAGTCCAAGTACGTGGTAAATCTTTAGCTCTGTCAAATTACCACCCCTATCGACACCAGGTATATTATAGTCGAAGATGTAGGGTGTCTTATCTGGTTTTTGTTGTTGTTGCTGTGTATATGATAGTGAGGTAGTTCACAGAGTTACAGCACATGAACTATGACATGCGAAGTCATAAAATAGGTGAACTGCTCTTGACGTTTCATCATTTATTTTGGACGCCACAAATGACAGGTACGTTACATAAGTCATAGACATCAACAGTTCAATATATTCAGCATACTAAAGTTCCTGCATGGATCTGCATACATTCTTTAAGTTGATACAGATAATCCTAGCTGACGATAGCCTCAGCTTCATCTCATAAATATTCATAAATATCAATACTCCTCTCTGATGCTGGAAGATCAGATGTACAAAATAAGTCCATTACTGTTCGCACGAGAATGACATTCATGGAGTACAGGTCTAACTGACCTTTATAGCATCCCTAAGTCTAACCCTCGACAAAAGGTGCAATCGCTGACATAGCGATGTTCATAGAACGTAGAACTGTTCTTCGGGCTTAGTATATCCCGTGTACATATAAATCGCAGGTATGAAGATACCTGGGGTGTGACTTCTAATAGAAGACCCTCTACTTCTGTAATACGTGAGCGAGCAGAAATCGACCATTGTCAACATAATGTCAAATTATAGATTTCAAACATAAATGAGATATTATCTTGTTTCGAAATCAACACCACAAAACACACGCCTCCAGGCGTTTTGAATCATTAAGGGAAGGACCTTGTTAGCTACACTAACTCACAAACGGATTCCTAATTCCCTATCACAAATCACAGAGACGCTAAAATCGCGTCCTGCTTCGCTCAGAACATCTCGTAGAATCCCCTGGGCGGAAGACGATTCTAACTTTTTTAAAGTCGAGACATGCGCAGAACGCATTCACCTGAGTAGTAATCAACGAGACGATGGTTGAAGACATTCCAGAAAGATTTTGTAAGAAATCGCGCCTTATATGGACAGCAAAAGAATCCTCAACACTGGTTTCAATCATTCTAAGAAACAGTAGATCGATACTACCATATAAGGAGAATGACCAACACATCGTTCAAAAAGTGGACCGATGAGTCCCGTCACAAGAGAAAGTAATCATCCTTGTAAAATGTACTCACAGTTCAAACAAGAGTTATCTAGCTTAGACTGTGCGAAAAAATAAGTATACAATTCAGGCAAGTTAATATACAATGTCTTTAGAAAAAATTATACAATGTCTTTCGAAAAAATTATACAATGTCTTTCGAAAATAATTACACAATGTCTTTGGAAAAAATTATGTGCGTAACAATATGGTCCTAATTTGCGTCGTAGATCTCAAAGTGCGGATCGCAATTTTGGTAGGAGAGATAATCGTAATTTTGGACAGTACCAAGGGGGTCCATCACGTAGTAATTCTCCTTCTTCAAGGAACTGGAGACAATTTAATGGTCCTCAACATTTTGGTTCCAACAATTATGGAAATTTTGGAAGGGGTATCTACAATAGAGATTATCAACCCTACAATAATTTATCTCGAAGACAACAAAATCCATCGAATAGATATTTTGATCAATGGGGAAATAGTAATCGTGACAATGCTAACTGGGGTTCAAATCAGAACAATAGTTTCAATAGAGGAAATAGCAATGGTTCCAATAGAGATAATAGTCGCGATAGATCGCGTTATGACGGTAGATCTCCAAATAATAATAGATCGCATCGCCATGCTAACTCTGCTCAACAAGAGTCCCAGTTTATTCATGATCAAGGTAACAATGATAATAGTGTCTCTAATGCTACTGCTTGCTCTGCTTTCGATTTCGAGAGAGCATCTCAGTGCCCGGAGTGCACAACTTTGTTCCAGCCTACAGCTAGAACTACCTTGAGTTGCGGTCATCCTCTCCCGACTACTCTTCCTGCCTTAGCTACGCATGACGGAAGAGGTTCTCTTACTCTACATAAGGGTTTTGTAAATAATAATCCCGTTTCAGTTCTATTTGATTCTGGATGCACAACTTTTGGGATTAGACAGTCTCAAGTTCATCCATCTTGCGCAACGGGTAAAATGGTCAAATGTGTGACATTCGGTGGGACAGTTGAGACTTTTCCGACTGCCATAGTCCACATTGCCACACCATTTTTTACTGGTTTTATACACGCATGAATGCTCAGAGCGCCTATCACTGACCTTACTGTTGGACAGATACATGGTATAAAGGTTTGTACGCCGGTACAAATTGCTGCTTGGGAACGACAACATAATCTTACTGCCGCCACTATGCCAACATTTTTTCACCAGGTACATTCGGCTAACGTGATACATTCTGCTAATTTCGTGCAATCTTGCAGTATGGATGATACTATTGTTCATCATGCTAATTTTGGTGCTTCTTTTAGCCAAGCTCGATATACCTCAGTACGTCGTTACTCTAACTTTGATTCTTCTTTAAATACTGTTATAGAAGAAGATCCTTCAGTTTTGACTGACACACACACTAAATTTATAGCTACGACTGAATCTACATCCAGTCACGTTGATTGCAACTTCTTTTCTGTTATGGCTAGTGTTTTCTTTGCCACATGTACAGACTTAGTTGTTAGTACATATATGTACCTTATGAGTTTCTTTAGCTTTCTTGCTGGACAAGTTAGCTCGGTATCTTCGTCTTTTACGACTTTTTGTCGTATTTTCTGCTTTCCTTTTAAACTTCGACGTTGGTCCAAGTTTACTACTGTCTGCTTTTACATCTTTATTTTATCTTTCTTACTTTTTTCTTTGCCCAGTATACAGGCTATGACTTCAGTTCGGCCTTTAGGATGTACGCATTTGCCTACTGCATTTTCTTTGTCTTGCGCAAAATCTCAGAGTGTTAACCATCATGACACTTTTAGTCATCATTACCATCTTCTGGATTTGCCTTTTGACGTGGGTATCATGTGGATATTCACAACTATTCTCTACATCATTGCACACTACCATTTTCTAGATTTCCTTTTAGATTTCGGGGTTACTTATATACCCACGACTCTATTATACATTAACGCACACTGGTAGAACATTTTTATGACCCTGTTTAATTCATGATCTTTAGTTCGTCTGTGTTACTTTCTCGGTTACCCTTTTTTGTGTATCGGAGGAAGGTTTGATTGACATCGTACAGGTGTCGGAAGTTTACACGGCCACATTTGATAAGTTAGAATTGAAATTAACTGTTGTATTTCATAAAATCCTACCTTTACCAAACAGAGATTTTCATTTGTGTTTTTTCACAGCCACGGCTTTGCGATGAGAGCCAGAGCTGCTATATTGCTTGATTAAGCGGTTACTTTTCAACATCGTGTTTAAATTGCCTTGCGAAAGATTTCCTGTTCCAGTGAAGTCTGCCGGCAGTTTGACGTTACTAGATTTCTTTGTATCTTCGTGCTCACAGGATGTGCCAAGACCATTGGAGTCTTCCTTACTATGTAATTGATTTAGGATAGTAGATTTTTCTTTTTTTTTATTTTATTTTTTTTTATTTTTGCGTACGCCCGCTAATACTCGAGGCGAAATCTCAGGTTATTCCTAATGTCTAACCTGACATTGATTTTACGTGAGTATCCCTTTTTACTTGTACAGAGACAGGTGTCCCTCGCCATTCAGGCAAATACTCTCCGATTTCGGAGGTACCCATTGCAGCTGGGTCGGCTCAGAAGCCGCCAATCCCTGGTCGACGACACTCCTTCAAATGTTCTCGCCAGGTCTCGAGTTAATTCAGTCCAATTCCCGGTCGACGAAAAATCCTCAAATGCCGTCGCCCGGGTTTGATCCTGAATCACCCGGTCGTCAGAGCGGTGTTGTAACCACTACGCTAGCGCGGCTCCCTGGATAGTAGATAATATTGTATATTAGTATAGTCTAGTATATTAGATAGTATTGTATTAGGATATGATATAACTTCTTTAAGATAGTAGGTTGGTTCATTTTCATGCACCATGTCATTACCATGTTATTTTTATATGACTCTGTTCTGATAATGTATCATGTCATTACAATATTGTTCTTATGCTACTGTGTTTTGATAAATGTTGATCGTATGATATTGTAATGATGATTCCATTTATCGCTTAATTTGTCATTCCGATACATTTCGGTATTGTATTTTTTTTAAAGAATATGAAGACAAGAAAAAAGATATTTTTTCTGTGCCCAGCGCTTGATTGTGCGCTAGGGATAACTATGTATGGCGATGTTAATGCATTGAAGGGGTGTTTTTTCTGATGTTGTGATGTATTTTTTTCTTTGACCAGCGCTTGATTGTGCGCTAGGGGTAACAGTGTATAGCGATATTAGTACATTGAAACGGTGTTTTTCTGAGGTACTGAAGATTATTAACTTGGTTGTCATGCATATTATGCTATTTTTAAATGGTAACTAGTTATTTGTTCTTTAGTATAGATATGCATTGTTTAACTTATTGTTTGCCATGATATATCATTGTTTGCTTTCTTTCATTGCTGCTCATTCTTCTTGTACTTAATCTTATATTTTCTCTTGTCACTTAGTATTTCATACCTAGTCTATACTTTACATGATTCATATTTCTTTGAATTTGTTTATTTTCGTATGCTTATCTCATCTTTCTATACTTCATGTCTTACTTTACACTTACTTCTATCCCTCTTTTGTTCAATTTTGTTGACATGACTTAACATAGTTGTAATCCTTGTGGGTAGATATTGGGATTCCATCGACCTCAAATTTTTTGTCCCATGTACTTTTTAAAAAACATGATGATATCATTTTTTTTCCCCGGGGGTCGGTGTAGACTGTTAAGTCGTGTTTTATTAAGGGGAGTTAACTTTTAAAAGATTTGTAGGTACGGGTCGGTTTTTTTTACACACGCCTGTAAGCACACTTTTTGTGATGAGATGAATGCTCGGTAATTTTTGTACACAGCTCTACTGACTAGCTGTTAGTTTGTTTTAAAAAAATATATGATAAGGAATCTGGTCGAAGGTTCTTGAAATAGTGTGAGGGGGGAAAGGCGGATGAATTCTGCCCACATCTCAAGCTGCGAGTTTGCGCTTGAATGAATTTGTACTGAGCTGTTTTAAGCAGCTGATTTTTCGTGACAGTACTTGGCTGGGAGAGCTTGGAAATGGCCGTTTTACCATTTCTCTAGTGTGTTCCAGTATATATTTCTTTTGTGAAAAGGGGAATTTAAGATATTTTGAAGATATGTTCAGGCCATGGATTATGCCGGCCATTATGATTATCATGATTGATATTTCCTCTGACGGATATTGTTCCTATGGATGTAATAGCACGGAGAGTTGCTGATGTTATAAGAATTATGATGTTGTTCCCTTTGATGGATTTAAGATGTTGGAAAGTTTGTTCCTGAGGGATATTTATTGTAACAAGTGTACTGTGCTGAGGCTTGTGGTTTATGCAACCAATGAAATGGATATTTGATACTATGTTCTGCATCCACTTTTTCCATGGATATTTTTTGCTTACCTGATTGTCGGCCATCCGTAAGCCCGACTTATGGTGATTGCCTTCATCAGCTAAAGATATTAACATTGTCTTCCACCACCACTTACCAACGTTACTTTAAAATAATAATAACATTTATCTTCTTGATGACCCCACCAGTATCTTCCATCAAATAATGATTTAACAGATTTATATCGTGATTGTCTATTAATAATAAACTTTATTAAACCTTTAGTTATCGTGTCGGTCATCCCATATCCATTATATGTTATCCATAGTTTGTTTTCACGTTCGTGCGTATTCGTCACATAATTGTCTGCATGTGAGTGCAGTGTAACTTGTATTTTCGTACAGGGAGAGAAAGTGCGTCTGATTTAAATATCGTCGTCCAGATAGGCTGGATTAGATAAATTATTCTATCCAGAGACTGTCCTTTCTCTTACACGATTACCCTCGTGATAAAAACTATATCTTACCCCTTACTTTCACATTGTCATCACTATCACCTCTGCTCAGACAGGGCTATAAACATCTATTATCTATCTGATAATTCATCCACGACAATCTATTTATCTATTTATCTATCTATCTATCTATCTATCTATCTATCTATCTATCTATCTATCTATCTATCTATCTATCTATCTATCTATCTATCTATCTATCTATCCATCCATCCATCCATCCATCCTTCCATCCATCCATCCATCCATCCATCCATCCATCCATCCATCCATCTATCTATCTATCTATCTATCTATCTATCTATCTATCTATCTATCTATCTATCTATCTATCTATCTATCTATCTATCTATCTATCTATCTATCTATCTATCTATCTATCTATCTATCTATATATCAATCTAACAATCTATCTACCTTTATATTTTTGTTTTGTATTTGCTTGTTTTACCGAAGCAAAATAAAACAAATAGTGGGGGGTCGGAGTGGCTAAGAGGTATGGCGTCCGCCTCAAGTTCTATATGTACCGGGTTCGATTCCCAGTTGAGGGAATATAATTTATGGAATTTTTTTTCAGAACCAGTGGTCCTAATGATGTCATACTCCCCCTGGTTTCCTGGGTAGTGAGATCGGATGCCAAGCCTTCTCGGATAAGGGCGAAAAAATAGGAAGTCCAGTGTGTAAGTTGCGCACGTTAAAAATCCCACGGCAGCTGGAAAGCGTACAGAGTAGGCCTACCAGGCCACTGCCCTGACAAAATTTAAAAATTAGACACCTACCAACCACAAAATAATTTATAGAATGTGTGATTCCTATGTACACACACATTGGGATTCTCGCCGGTGCTACGGAGTTTGTGCACTGTGCTGAGATCCTCCTTGTATGATCTAGGGAAGGAGATCGGAGCACTGATGGAGTTGTCCATGTACAATGAAGATAGTCATTGGAACCAAACCAAACCAAACCAAAGCAAAAAAATGACCTCCCGGTCAGCGTGACAGGTTAGAAAGATATAGGTAGTACCTTAGCCGATACTACCGTAGAGAAGTGAAGTGTTAGAGACTTCACTACAATAGGTCCAGTCTCGAGAGGTAGGCTGAACATTTCCTTTCCTCGCTACCTTTTCCTAACTCAAGAGCTGTTAGTCAGGTACCCATAAACAGCTGGATAGACTGGAGCGTGGCGCTAACGTGTTTCGAACCCTTTACCCTTGTCGCGACAGACCAACGCTCTAACCACTCTGCCAATGGGTCACTCAAGGGTGAAAGGAACTGAGCTAAATTTAGCCCAGTCTCGTCTTCTGTTTAGTTAATTTTCACTAACTGTATGATTACAAGAGTACCAACACAGACTTACTTACTTACTTACTTACTTACTTACTTACTGACTGACTGACTGACTGACTGACTGACTGACTGACTTACTTACTTACTTATTTACTTACTTACTTACTTACTTACTTTACTTACTTACTTACTTACTTACTTACTTTACTTACTTACTTACTTACTTATTTATTTACTTACTTACTTACTTACTTACTTACTTTACTTACTTACTTACTTACTTACTTTACTTACTTACTTACTTACTTACTTACTTACTTACTTACTTACTTACTTACTTACTTACTTACTTACTTACTTACTTACTTACTTACTTTACTTTACTTACTTACTTACTTACTTACTTACTTACTTACTTACTTACTTACTTACTTTACTTACTTACTTACTTACTTACTTACTTACTTACTTTACTTACTTACTTACTTACTTACTTACTTTACTTTACTTTACTTACTTACTTACTTACTTTACTTACTTACTTATTTACTTACTTACTTACTTACTTTACTTACTTACTTACTTACTTACTTTACTTACTTTCTTACTTACTTACTTACTTTACTTACTTTACTTACTTACTTACTTATCTACTTACTTACTTACTTTACTTACTTACTTACTTACTTACTTTACTTACTTACTTACTTTACTTACTTTACTTATTTACTTACTTACTTACTTACTTTACTTACTTACTTACTTACTTACTTAACTTACTTACTTTACTTACTTTACTTACTTACTTACTTACTTACTTACTTACTTTACTTACTTACTTAATTACTTACTTTACTTACTTACTTACTTACTTACTTTACTTACTTACTTACTTTACTTACTTACTTACTTACCTACTTTCTTACTTACTTACTTTACTTTACTTACTTACTTACTTACTTTACTTACTTACTTACTTACTTACTTACTTACTTTACTTACTTACTTACTTACTTACTTACTTACTTTACTTACTTACTTACTTACTTACTTACTTTACTTAGTTACTTAGTTACTTACTTACTTACTTTACTTACTTACTTACTTACTTACTTACTGACTTACTGACTTACTGACTGACTGACTGACTGACTTACTTACTTACTTACTTTACTTACTTACTTACTTACTTACTTTACTTACTTACTTACTTACTTACTTACTTTACTTACTTACTTTACTTACTTTACTTACTTACTTACTTACTTACTTTACTTACTTACTTACTTACTTACTTACTTACTTACTTACTTACTTACTTACTTACTTACTTACTTACTTACTTACTTACTTACTTTACTTACTTACTTACTTTACTTACTTACTTACTTACTTACTTACTTACTTTACTTACTTACTTACTTACTTACTTTACTTACTTACTTACTTACTTACTTTCTTTACTTAGTTACTTACTTACTTACTTACTTACTTTACTTACTTACTTACTTACTTACTGACTTACTGACTGACTGACTGACTGACTGACTGACTTACTTACTTACTTACTTACTTACTTTACTTACTTACTTACTTTCTTACTTACTGACTTACTGACTGACTGACTGACTGACTTACTTACTTACTTACTTACCTACTTAGTCGTTCCTCTTCTACCCTGGGGTGTAGAGGTTTGCCAGAGAGAGAGAGAGTGAGAGAGAGAGAGAGAGAGAGAGATCGGCATACTATCCTATCAGCCTGGCCTGGTTCCAATCTAGTCCTCGGTCCTTCAGGGATTGTCTAATGTTGTCCTCCCAGCGGACTCTGGGTCGTCCTGGAGGTCGGGATCCCTGGTTCTTAGTTTCCAATACTCGTTGTGGAAGCCGATCATCTCAAATTCTGCAAACTGTAGTAGTTGGGACTGTTCAACTTGAATCTGCAGGGGCTGGGTTTTGAGGCCTTGTCGTATCATCTGGTTGTGGACCATGTTTCTTCTTGTTACTTCAAACAAAACACAGACACAAATAGATAATTCTACTAGACCGTAAAATTTTTGTCTGTAGTCGGAAAACCTTCATAATTTACGTTCACCGTTTTAATTACTTGTGGTGAATTGTTTTTTACGACAAAACAGTGTATCGCAACAACAACAAAAACGTGCTTGTTGAAGAGTTCCTGATAGGGGACTAGCTTCAGTGTTGGCTTCACGAGGAATGAAAAAAAGGAAGATAAAGAATAAAGAAATAATAGTTTTATCCTGAAAATGTCCTTCTCTAAAAGAACGACCATATGACTATATCTCGTTTTCTGGGAATGCGAGGGTCACAGATGGGAGAAATGTTGATCTAATGACAGTCACAGGAGATACATGGTAATACAATTCATAACGTTTAATTTCGGCGGCACTTTGTGCCGGCGAGGAGATACCCACTTGTTACTGACGACTGCCATTAAATACCTTTAACACTCCCTTGAGAGTTGTGGATAAGCATCCCAATATAAATAAAACACTACATTTATTTTGAAATCAAATCTTGCTTAGTATTGCAAACGCGTCCCGTTCAACCTAGTGGGTTATATTAGGGCGCATATCCAAATGTAAAAGATCTTTAGTTATTTTTTTTAAGGTGATTTTTATTTGTTTTTCATTTCCATTTACAACACATGTGCATTTTACAACAAAGAACACATGAAATAAATTACATGGTAATATAAAGACTAGTCTTTTCTCGCAAGTACTTTTGTATACATGCATACCTTAATGAATGAATTTATATATTTAAAACAAGACTTTGGTACGTGTAAAACCAGAGAAACAGAGGTGGGAAGGGCAAGAAACAGGATATGTATTACTGGTGCCCGTATGTATAACCATATACATACATACTTTAAAAACCCATATTCATTACATTCTTTAGATCTTAATATTAAAGGAAGCTTCTTAGTGTGACATACATGGAGTAGAAATGCAATAAATAAAGGTCGCACGCGCACACACACACACGAATGAAAAGAACTGTGTTCCGAAGGTAAGCCAGTACAGCTGGTTTTGCCTTGGAGGCACAATAGGCGGAACCAGGGAAATTGAAAAGACCAATTTTAAAGGGGGTGGTCTGTGTGTGTTGCACAACGCCGAGTAGTCAGGAGGATCTAGCCCACACTGTCACGAAGAGAAAGACGGAAGTTAAAGGAGTAATTTAGAAGCCGTAACAACTGCAATTGAATGCACATGCTATACAAACCACAAATAACTACTGTCCATATTAAGAGTCTAGTGATATATTTTATTTTAGTAATAAAGCATTAAAAAACTACAAAATAGAAAATAACATAACATTAAATATTAATAAATATTGCAGGTAACGTTATGTTAAAATTTACTTCTGCAAAGCGATTTATCATTTTTTGCAGCATTAAATTAAGTATGACAGGTAATTGTAATAAAGTTTATTAATCTGGTTTTTTCCACTTGCAAGAGAATTATTTCCCTTAAGTAAAAAAGTATGTCAAAATATTAATCTTTAGAATTGTCTGATCCCTCTTGAACGTGACGTTACAGCTTTACACACCAAACTTGCAATCTTTTCATGGTGCATTTCCGTCCGTGAAGCTAAACTGCGTTCCTCTTGACCCAACACAAATGTTATATAATAATAGTTCCATTTGCAGTAACTCAGCACAAGTCGATACTCTTTTAAATAATGATTCGGACACGGAGAACCAGAAAGTTTATTTTCAATTTTTTGTAAATTGTTTTGTTTTTAAATAAGTACCGAGGCAAGATTTTCTGAACATTTCCATACATTTATGTAACTGGTGAAAGGCCTGTGACTGACGGGCAACACACGGCGTATATTATAAGAGGTGCTGGGCACAGAATTACAGTTGCAAGCGCGCAGTGGCTACCCTCGTCGGCTTCGCGCAGGTGTGTCAGTGTCTGTCCCTAGTCGTGGTGTGCGGCGGAACGAACGGAATAATTTGTCTTCTCTTTGTTACTTTCACAATTGCCTCCACGGCTGGCGGAGTCGGGAATTTTAAAGTTGCTACCAAAGTGAAATGGGTTCATTTTCGATACAAGACAACAGGAGGCTGAGACACTTGGGAGTCATGACCCAAGTGGGCCCGCCCCCCTTAGAGTGTAAAGAAGTATACAATGCCAAAACATTTGTTCGACGGGGGACCACTTCTGATGATCAGATTGCCTCCTGTTGTATCGCTCTGTATAGAGTTTCCTATCATTTACAAAACATGTTATGATAAAGCAGTTGTAAATTAATTAGTCAAATATCTACCACATTGGCTTTTTTGTTGTACGTTTCTCCCCACGCCATTTTTGACGCGTTGCTCCATAGCTTTATGACCAATGCATCCAGATATATGCCCACAGGAGAATTAGTGCCATAAACAGGGCATACGGCAGAAAGATCACAACATAATTATCTCCCGCATTATTCTGGTGGGTACGTTGCTCATCATATCCTAAATAGAGGGTAGAAGTGGCTAAGATTCGACCTCCTCTAACTCTAAAGGTACTGGGTTCGGTTCCCAGTATTGGGAATATATTTGATGGAAATTTTTTTCTCAGAATCAGTGGGTGTTGCTGTCATTTTTGACGGAGTCATCTGTCATGTTATTTGCTTATGTTTTTATCATAAGAATAATTGTGTCTTTACCTGCGATGTCAGGTTGATTAGGGGTTGTCTTCCCTTGTTTATTCATTCATTGTGTTTGACCTTTAGGGTCAAAGGTAGACAGTTCGGGCGTATGCCCATGGGCAGGTCTTTTTAAGCGGTAGTTGAGTTAGACTTCCGGCAAGCCGGGGAGTGTCCTGGTTTCTGAAGGGACGAGAGTCCATTGTGTTTTTCGAGAAGAATCTTCGAAGTGACTGCACTGGCAGTTTTCCCCAGTGAATCTCTGTGCGTTGGAATGACAGCAGAGTTCCTTGTTAAGTTCTGTGGACTCGGTTACAGGTAATACCGACTTTTTCCATTACTATGCTTTCGGTAGCAGAACATGTTAGAAGATTGCCTAGTCTGTGAACTGCAGCTCACCGGTCCTCCATTTCAGAACTTATATTTTGTGCTCAAGGTAGCCATCCAAGACTATTAGTCTTCATACCATCCAGAAATCCAGTGACGAAGATATATTGTGGGAGCCGCAGATTGGCGGCATATTTATGTCTACAATAAGCATTACTGCAGGGTTGATGGTAACCTGCTTATCAGAAGTACACAGCCGACGTCAGAACGAGGCCTGTGTTTTCGGCTATTATACTACAGCCTGATAATGTGCAATTGGCGGGGAATGCCAAGTTGCACCTATGTGTCAAAGTGATTAAGGTATCTGACGCGTTTAGTCAGTAATCCCAGGGCGACGCCACGAACTGTCCTTATTGAAAAACATTGTATTGACCATGCACGAATATTCAAATGTTTACCAGCTTGCTGAATGCCTAATGTATACCTATCGATTTCCGGTCAGCATGACCTTGTTTACACTGACTGTTCCTGTTGATACCATGTGTGTTCTCGTCAATAAATGTTTTGAAACGTGCCTGCAGTGTCCAAGCATCCTTGACTACTGCATGTGAGTGTATGGGTTGCAGGGTCTACATACATACGAGCCTAAACACATTCGCGCCTTCATTCGCACCCACACTCAGTTCATCATACGCTCGCACTACACACCTAACAACATGTATACTGTCTTGGGCCAGTGATCACCTCAACAAGAGAAAAAGTACAGTTACATTTTTGGTGGACCAGTTACGTGGGCTCTTCTGATACATTTCTTGTGGACAGAGCGAAAAATTAACATTATTAATGACATTAATGTGGTCCAGAAATTTACATTTCATGGGGCTATTTGCGTGAGAAGGACAAGTACACATTACATTTCTGATCTGTGGGTCTAAGCTACACACTGGACAGCTGTAACACACATCGCTAATTCTACACTTGCAAGTTTTGGCTACAACAGGACAGAAATAGGTCATCAACTGTTGACCCAGATAAACAGTGCTAGCATTTATGTTATAATGCTACATAAACCACAACAGGACAAGTACTGAAGTTAACATCTAGGCATTTGCTACGTGGACCACAACTGCAAGTCGAGTCCCTTTTTGTAAACGGTACCGCTGGTCGTTTACACGTTTCAGTCAACAACAGACTTTTCTACGCCCGAGCATTCAAGCTATATTGTTCGTGGTCAAGTGTTTGTAAACAGTACGTGGAAATTGTAAACATTCTATGTGCAAGATACGAGAAGGTCATAGTAACTTTTGTTCGTGAATACCACTTTATGCTACAGTGGATTTGACATTCAGTGCGCGCTTGACATTTTGTTTCTGTGTTCGCAAGGAGCAAGAAATTTACTTTAGTTTCAGCTGTGACTGAACTTGTTTTGCAACACATTGAATTGATTGCTATTTATGTTAATTGTACTATTTTTGTGTATTTTTCTTGTGTTTTTTTGCGGGTTTTCGGTTGGTGGGTCTTACGGTAAATATGCCACTTAATCGAGGGTTACTGTAAGCGTTCTGTAGGGATTGCAATTTTCTTAATTGAAATTTGCTAGCGACTTTTGTTGCTATTTTTTTTTTTTTTTTTTTTTTAGCTGTGACGACATCAGTTAGTGTTGTTTTCGTTATTTTTCTGTTCTTTGATTTTCGATTAATTTTGTTTGTATCTGTTCTTCTCTCATTCCTTCCGTTTATTTCTTTACACCTTTTCGTTTATAACAGTGTTGCCATTTGTCTTGTTTATTTTTCGCGGTCATCATTACACATTTGTGTAACATTTTCTTTACTTTTTGCTGTATTGTTTATTTGACTTCCGCGAACGTTTTCGGTCATTGTTCTGTATCTTTGTTTTTGTATTTATGATTGTTCTACATTATTGTCATACACAGTCTACATACATATACTTGGTCATGTATTATTATTGTTATTGATAAGGTACACTCTTCATATAGAGATTGTTAATAAAATATTATTATCTAAGATATTTATACAAGTTCTTTGATAAAAGACTTGTTATCCACAAAGATTGAGACAAGGTGAAATACATATTCAAGTTCTTTATAAAAAAAAAAAAAAAGACTTGTGCCCATAGTGAGTGGGATATAAAGGAATTATTTTCCACAGGTACTCAAGTGATTTTTTTTGTTACATTATAAACAAGAGGACCATACAAGGTCTTTGTCTAAGACTAAGAGAGTGAAATAAAGTGAAGTGAGTATACAAGTCTAGCATTTCAGACTTGTCTCCCATTGAAGTGGGATAAGGTAATTGTTGAATTTTTCAGGTTACTGATCTCATTAGACAGAATGTCTACATTGGATTTCTTCATCCAGCAAGGGTTGACTCTTGGTAAGTCTGGTAAAGAATTGGAAGAATATTCATCTGCTCTATTCGCCACTGCATTAAAGTCAGAAGAAAAGAAACAAAAAGAGGAAATTAAATTGAAAGCAGAAGCTGAACAAAGGAGAGCAGATGCTGAACTAAAGAAGCTAGATGCTGAGAATAGAAGATTAGAACTTGAAGAGAAAAGGTATCAAAGAGAAGCTGCTGCTGAGGAGAGAAAAGCTCAAGCTGCTGCTGAGGAGAGAAAAGCTCAAGCTGCTGCTGAGGAGAGAAAAGCTCAGGCTGATGAAAGAAAATTCCAGATGGAAATGGAAGACAAAAAACTTCAAGCTGCTGCAGAGGAGAAAAAAATTCAAGCTCAAGCTGCTGCAGAGGAGAGAAAACTTCAAGCTGCTGCAGAGGAGAGAAAACTTCAAGCTGCTGCAGAGGAGAGAAAACTTCAAGCTGCTGCAGAGGAGAGAAAACTTCAAGCTGAGGCTGAAATTAGAAAAATGGAACATGAGGAAAGAAAACAGAAGATGGAACTTGATGAAAGACTCGCAACTTTGGAGTTAGAGAAATTGAAATTGGCGAGTACGGGTGCTCAGCAAACAACTTCGAGTACGACAAAGGAGTTTGTTAATAGGATTAAATTGCCTCATTTCAATCCTTTAAAGGATGACGTAGCAGATTATCTAGATAGATTCCAATTTTTATGCGATACGCATAACATAAAAAAGGAAAAATATGTTGAACAACTGATGGAATTTTTTACAGGTGACACAGTGACTACTCTTATGACAATAGACGAACATGACAGGACTAATTATGATGTTGTCAGAGCAGCATTGCTAAAAAAATACCAACTAAAAGAAGAAGACTATCGTCTTCGTTTTAGGACAATGTTGCCAGAAAATGGGTAGATTTCTCTGATTTTGTTACAAAAATACGTCGTACATTTACACGATGGGTTGAGTTGTCTCAGACTGAGAAAACATATGAAGGTCTAATGGACTTATTATTGCGAGATAAGGTTTTGTCATCTGTTAATGATTCTTTTCTTGCATTCCTTCATGAGCGTAAGCCTAAAAACTTAAAAGATATGGAGGAATACTGTTGTCAGTATGCCACCGCGCATCCCCATGCTACAGTTAGCAATTCTAAAGTGAAAGAAGGGTTGCCAGCTGCTTCGGCAACACCATATGGCCCTAATTTCAAAAAAAAATTTCAGGGTGCTCAACAAAACTGGAATAGGGGAAGTAATCAGAATTACACTCAGAAGCGGAGTAATCCAACACATGATGGTTCTTCGTCTATGAATTGGAGACAAGATGGTAGTTCTCGTAATTTTAGTGGTAATAATTTGAGACACTTTCGCAAAGGCTATCCAAATAATAACTATTCGAACTTTCGAGGTAATCATTCTCGACGTCAAGATTATGACGATGGTGAATTTAGAAACCGGGATTCAAACCGGAATGATGATTACAATAGGCAATATGATAACAATCACAGGGGAAATGATAGTCGAAATAATTACAGGGGAAATGATAATCGAGGCAGACCTAGGTTTAACAAAAAAAGACCTTTCCAACAGGCAAACTCTGCACAACAAGAGTTTGATGGAGCCTGTAATACAGTAAATGATAGTGGTAACTCTACAGCTATCACTGGTTGTGCTTTCGATTTTGGGAGAGCAACTGAATGCCCCCAATGCTTAACATTGTTCGACTCATCGACTGTATCTACTCTAAGTTGTGGTCACCCTCTTCCTGCTCTACCTGCTACAGTTGCGCATGATGGGAGAGGATCTCTCATCTTACATAAAGGTCTAATAAATGATAGGCTAGTCTCAGTACTTTTCGATTCGGGATGTACTACCGTCGGGGTTAGGGAATCTCTGATAGATCCTTGCTGTGCCACTGGAAAAACAATCAAATGTGTTACATTTGGTGGTACTATGGAAAGTTATCCTACTGCTATTATTAGGATTGACACTCCCTTCTTCACAGGAGATGTCCATGTATGTCTTCTTCCTAATCCTATTGCGGATCTTATAATCGGTCGTATTCATGGGGTTAAGGAATGCACCCCGCAACAAATTTCTAGTTGGGAGGAAAAAAACATTCAAACGGTCAATGCAGTGGTGACAAGAGCTCAAGCTCTTAATCCCCCAACTTCATCGGATAATAGTAATGAAGTTGATAGCCAAGACGAGCACTTGGTGATTTCCCATGACTCGTTTGGTAAACGTCAAGAAGAGGATCCTTCTTTGAAGAAATTCTTCCTTCTTGCAAAGAAAGGGGATCCCAATCAAAATACGAATCACAAATCGTATATTACTATGAAGAATGGTATATTGATACGGATGGTACAACACTCGGACAAGTCTATGCACTCGCAAATTCTTGTGCCTAAGTGTATGAGAGCCTTAATTCTTCAGCATGCACACGATTCTCAGTGTGCTGGACATATGGGTTTTTCCAGAACTAAAACTAGAGTCCTTGCGTCTTTCTTTTGGCCATTTGTTAATAAAGACATACGAATTTATTGCCGATCTTGCAAAATTTGTCACGAGGTCAAGTCTAGAGGTCCGAGACATGCTGCTCCTATTCAGGCTGCAGATATTCCGATTCGGCCGTTTCAGAAAATGGCTATAGACATCATTGGTCCGTTCAAAATTAAGTCAGCCAGAGGACACCAATTTATCCTCACTTGCGTGGACATGTGCACGCGTTGGCCAGAGGCTATTCCTCTGAAGAGCATATCAACTGTCGATATCGCTGATGCTCTTTGGCTCATATTTTCTCGTCTGGGATTCCCCGGAGAAATACTGTCGGACCACGGCACTCAGTTAATTTCGGACGTTATGTCTCAGGTAATGGCTACGCTAGACATTAAAAGGTCTCTCAGTAGTATTTATCATCCAATGTCCAATGGATTGGTAGAACGTCTTAACAGGACACTAAAGAACTTACTTGGCAAGATAACGGAGGATCATCCGGAGGATTGGGACAGGGTTTTACCTGCAGTCCTCTTTGCCTATAGAGAAGTTCCCAACGAGCATACAGGGTTTTCTCCTTTCGAACTTGTCTTTGGTGCGCAACCGCGCGGTCCGATGTCCTTGTTACACGATTTGATAACTTCTGATAATATTGACGATGATACACAATCGTCATATGAATATGTCATTGCTCTTAGAGAAAAGATTATCGAATCATGCAGGTTAGCTAGGCGATTTGCTAACAAGAAAAGACGCCTACGTCAACTTTGTCCTGGAGACAAAGCATATGTCTTACTTCCCTCAAGAGAGAATAGACTTCTCATTTCATGGAAAGGTCCATACACTATAGTCTCCAAAATTTCCGATGTCGACTACATCGTCGATGTGGATGGAAAGCATAAAACCTTCCATATAAATATGCTAACAGAGTTTATTGAACGTCCAGACTATTTGCAGCCTATTTTCCAGGCGACGGACGACTCTCTTTACTAAACTAGACTTGTCGAAAGGTTATTGGCAAGTCCCACTGACGGAACACGCCAAACCTCTCACTGCTTTTTCGACACCTAGGGGTCTGTTTCAATGGAATTTTATGCCTTTCGGGCTTATGAACGCCCCAGCGACTTTCGTGCGCATGATGCGACGAATTCTATCAGATCGTGCAGATGTCATCGCATATTTAGACGACATCTGTCTTTTCAGCGATACTTGGGAAGAACACTATTTGGGTCTAAAGGAATTGCTATCTACTCTACGTGAGCATAGTTTGACTGCAAAACCCTCTAAAGCTTTTGTTGGGTTTAGTGAAATTTCCTTCCTAGGTCATCGAGTTGGTCATGGTCTGTTGAAGACAGAGGACCAAAACATTTCGAAGATATTAAATATCTCGGTCCCGAAGACAAAAAAGCAAGTGCGTAGTCTCTTGGGATTGATACAATTCTATGGAAGATTCATTGAGAATCTGTCCTCCATTATGGCACCACTTTCATCGTTATTGAAAAAAGGTTCTCCTAATATGGTGCGTTGGTCCCAGGAATGCCAATCTTCATTGGATCAGGTTAAGAATTTGTTCTCATCTCATCCTATCTTAAGACTACCAACGATTGATAAGACTTTGTTCTTCGTAGTGATGCCTCTTCCACTGGGATTGGAGCGGCGCTAATGCAGGAATATTCAGGAACTCTGCATCCTGTAATGTATATTTCTAGGAAGCTAAATGCGGCAGAAAGGAATTACTCGGTTTTAGACCGTGAATTGTTGGCTATGGTTTGGTCCATTCTTAAGCTACAAAGGTTCCTTCTGGGCGCGCATTTCTTTATGGAAACCGACCAAAAAGCTCTTACGGCTATGCAAAGTAAGGATTTGAAGAGCTCGAGATCTACTCGTTATGCTATTGCTCTTCAGGCTTTCCATTTCACGGTGCGAGCTATCCGTGGTTCGGATAATGTGATGGCGGACATATTGTCCAGATGCCCACATGATTCCAGTTAAATCTTGTGTCCTAGTTTTTCCTGATACACTTTCAGACTTAGGTCTGTCCTTAATATCCTAATATGTTGTAATACAAATGTATTTGGGTGATGTTTAGATAATTTAACAAATTTCATTTTGTCCATCCATCAATGATATGTTGCTAATATAGCATTGTAATTCATGACATTTGTATATTGCTATAATTATAGTATTTAGTAATGTTTGATATATGATTGGTATTGCCAGCAACTTAGGTTTCTTTAATGGTACCCCCTTAGTTTGTTTGGCTTAAAGGAGATATTTTCTCCTATGTTGGGAGATGATTTGTATCCTCTTCAGACGCTTTGTTTAAGCGTCTATTGTACCTGATATTAGGTTCATTTTTTCATGAGCACATAAGTGATACTTGTGCAATCTTGCTCATGGACATATTAAAAAAAAAAAAATTTCATTTTTTTTTTTACAGGGGGGGGGTAGTAATATGTTGCTGTCATTTTTGACGGAGTCATCTGTCAAGTTATTTGCTTATGTTTTTATCATAAGAATAATTGTGTCTTTACCTGCGATGTCAGGTTGATTAGGGGTTGTCTTCCCTTGTTTATTCATTCATTGTGTTTGACCTTTAGGGTCAAAGGTAGACAGTTCGGGCGTATGCCCATGGGCAGGTTTTTTTAAGCGGTAGTTGAGTTAGACTTCCGGCAAGCCGGGGAGTGTCCTGGTTTCTGAAGGGACGAGAGTCCATTGTGTTTTTCGGGAAGAATCTTCGAAGTGACTGCACTGGCAGTTTTCCCCAGTGAATCTCTGTGCGTTGGAATGACAGCAGAGTTCCTTGTTAAGTTCTGTGGACTCGGTTACAGGTAATACCGACTTTTTCCATTACTATGCTTTCGGTAGCAGAACATGTTAGAAGATTGCCTAGTCTGTGAACTGCAGCTCACCGGTCCTCCATTTCAGAACTTATATTTTGTGCTCAAGGTAGCCATCCAAGACTATTAGTCTTCATACCATCCAGAAATCCAGTGACGAAGATATATTGTGGGAGCCGCAGATTGGCGGCATATTTATGTCTACAATAAGCATTACTGCAGGGTTGATGGTAACCTGCTTATCAGAAGTACACAGCCGACGTCAGAACGAGGCCTGTGTTTTCGGCTATTATACTACAGCCTGATAATGTGCAATTGGCGGGGAATGCCAAGTTGCACCTATGTGTCAAAGTGATTAAGGTATCTGACGCGTTTAGTCAGTAATCCCAGGGCGACGCCACGAACTGTCCTTATTGAAGAACATTGTATTGACCATGCACGAATATTCAAATGTTTACCAGCTTGCTGAATGCCTAATGTATACCTATCGATTTCCGGTCAGCATGACCTTGTTTACACTGACTGTTCCTGTTGATACCATGTGTGTTCTCGTCAATAATTGTTTTGAAACGTGCCTGCAGTGTCCAAGCATCCTTGACTACTGCATGTGAGTGTATGGGTTGCAGGGTCTACATACATACGAGCCTAAACACATTCGCGCCTTCATTCGCACCCACACTCAGTTCATCATACGCTCGCACTACACACCTAACAACATGTATACTGTCTTGGGCCAGTGATCACCTCAACAAGAGAAAAAGTACAGTTACAGTGGGTCCTATTGATGTCATACCTGTATAAAAACCTTGAGATCCTCGCTGGTTGTGGTAAAGTGGGATGTTATAAATATTTATAGGGGACTTAGTGTACTGACTGAGATCAGCTGTGAAGGTATCTGTATCTAATAAGGGTAGTGTATTACAGATGACCTTACTTGCTACCACATATTTATACCTCAGTCAGAATTATTCTGGAATATTGTGATGACTACGTTGAATGTCTAGGGTATGTATATGATGAAGTGTAAGTCACAACAACAACAGACAGATAAACAATTTAATTTATTCCACCACACTTGACAACACTGTGACATTCACATACATATAACACTCTATGAGACTATCTTAAATGAGTCACTGGTAAATTTTCAAATATAAATGTATTAATTTCTTTCTCTAATAGAGATCCTGATTCAAATACACAGTGAACCAGGAATCATAATAAAATGTAATCACAATTTATATGTACATAATTTATAAATATGAATCTTGTAGTAACATATTTTCTTAGTATTGTACTATGTGTGTCAGTTGTGTAGTAGTACTATGAGGTAATACTGGTTTTGTTTTTTTCAAGCTATGTTGTTATTTGTCATCATGACTTCAAGTGTTTGTTTATGTTGGAATTAGTATTGGAGATGTTCTCAGTTACTTTCATTAAAACAATTAATTTCCCCTCTTATTTTTATACAATGTCAGTTTAAGATGGGGTTACATAATGTTGAGCTCCGCTGGCCATATAGGCTTATCTTTCGTGATGTCGGCAGGAAAAGACTCCTCTGCTCGATTGCTCCCCTGTGTTCTGGAGACACCTCACTGTTTGCTATATGGACCAAGGAGTATGCTGTCCGCCTCTGGATTCAGCAAAGCTCTGACCAGGTGCTGCTCAATAACTTTAGGACCACAGTCCCTGAAACAAGAAGGTTGTACCTCCTACTTCAGAACTAATTTATACTCTATTTCTACACTGAGCACAATACATAACAAACACTGAGTTCAGAGCGGTAGGCCAACTGCTATCTTCATCTGAAATAATTTACACCAGTATTCTCCTCCCTAATGGTTACTACGCCTCTGCAATTTCAGCATTATTTCTTTCTAGTCAATAAAATAGGTGTCAGTGTACTGTTTGGCAATTCCATGTAGTTTTACTTTCCTCCGACACCTTCTGTTCAGGTTGGAGCACTATATAGGCTTTACCTCATGTTCGCTACTGAACCACACATATATACAGACATAAATTATCAATTTACATTCAATTTTCATTAAAAAGATATCAAATATTTCAAGCTTACCACAATTCATGGAAATAATACAGAATTACGTTGACTGGCAATGAATATAGCACAATTTCGATCTGCCGATGTCCCAGGCTTTTATTTAGAAAAATATGCACTGGCGCTCAACGCACTGGTTCTGTAGTAAGTTTATTTGCAAATGTGGTGCTGACCTGACGCCTCTGATTGACTATATTGGCAGGTCTAACCAATCGAGCCATGTTTACACAGCTTTTCAAAAAAGTACTCCTACTCACTGTTTCCCCTGACAACAAAAGATAGTATTTATAGCCCGACTAATCGTGTTTAGCCTTACATTTATTGCGCTCCAATCAAATTGGATTTAACATGGAGACCCATTTCCCGTACAATGGTGGGGTGAAAATCTGCCACTGAGCGATTCTGATTTGGGTGTTGTCTGACACCCTCACTATTTTCTTTTGGCTATAATTTGTCAATTCCTAGACTATTTGCGTAACTCTCAACATATTATTTGTCAGCAAGTCCTAAGGAACCCAAATATATAAGTTTAATGGGGCTAAGGGGCTGCGTTCAAAATATGTATTTTCCAGGATAGTCGTTTAGTTTTTTTTATTTTTTTTTGTTTAGAACCGCCACCTGTCCTGCTGTACTGTCAGACTAATGTCAGGATTTTTGACATAAAACAGTAGAATGTCATGTTTCCTAATAAGCGTTTTGTAAGTTTTTAAAAACTAACTCTCGTGTGTGTAGTGTTTTTTATCACTGTCGATTTGAAAAAAGCTAGTGCTTGTGGCCTTACACGCGTGATGGTAGTAATTGTATAGCGAGACGCGTGTTTAGTGTTGCATGCGTCCCCGCTTTCAGCCCTCCCTTCTTTCTATCTTTAGTCCATCTGTCTTTCGTTTTTAGGTAACGTAGTGTATAAAATGACATGAATGGAATTTTAAATCTAGGTCAACTTGCGTATCTCAAGGTTTTTCTTAGAAAGGCAGTACACGTTTTATCGTAGAAAGCGGGTATTGAAGCAGTAGGCTTTTACTATCAACGTGAAACGTTACAATTTTGCAGACGAATTAGAAAACAAGGGGGATTTCGAGTAGAGCCATTGTGACAGCACTGTTCTTTACCAGTCTTCTTTCCTTTTATTGAATTTATGTGTTAGGCTTTACATTTACCTGATAATATATATATGTGGATTAGAATTTCTCACGACACTGGTGCTACGGAGTTCGTGCACTGTGATGAGATCCTCCTTGTTTGATCTAAGGGAGATCAGATTTCCATCAATTATATTCCTTGTACTTGGAGAGAACCTGGTCAAAAACTGGAAACGGTATGGTCAAAGCTTTCAACTGACTGCAGAAAACCCGTTAAAAATGCTTCAATTTCTGGCATGTAACAGCCGATCAACATATTCCCGAACTTATTTAAAGTCATTCTAGTTTCCCCGACTATTCCGTTATCTCTAGTCTCGGGAAAGTGGGACTTCTCACAAACTAACTCTTAAGTAAAATATACCAGCTATCAATAATGCAGGTACACTGGGTTAAACAGTTTGGCTATCGTGTGATGTGAAAGAGATGTAATGAAGAGTTTGGTTTGGTTTGGGTTGGTTTGGGTTGGCTTGGTTTGGTTTGGTTTGGGTTGGTTTTAAGAACTATCTTTATTGCACACGGACAAATCCATCAGTGTTCCGATATCATTACCTTAGATCATACAAGGAAGATTGATCAAAATGATCCATAATAATAACTTGCTGGTGATTCGACATGTAACAGAAACAACACGACAGAGGCGTACTAAGTGGGGTGCGATGGGGGCGATCCGCCCCGGGTGACAGCCAGGATAGGGGGGCCATCGGACACTATTAAGATAGTATTTACTGTTAAAAATGCACTTGCGCGTGTGTTTTTTTATAGGGGCAGGGGGTGTTGAAGGTAGGACCGCCCAGGGTGCCAAGTACTTTAGGGACGCCTCTGCAACACACTATAATTAAAAACCTGTCAATTTTGACGGGTTATTGCTAGTAAACTAAGATTTTGCGGAACAGAAAGCAAGGAAGATCCGTTTAAAAAAAACAAAAAAAACATATAGACGAGGTGTGAAATAAAACTACTCTTAACGAACTTGATAGTTATAATATAACACAATGTATGTTGTACATAATTGTGTGGCGATGCTATCTACTGCGCCACCTCAGATAAGCTAAAAAGAAGTTTTCATGGCAAGTAGAAGAGAGGAAAAAACGTCAAAAGGAACACCAGGAAAATAAGCAGCTGAGAGCTGTCACCTCAGGGGCGCATTCCCATAGTCAGTTATGGCTGAAGGGGCTATTATGATTATGATTATTTTATTATTATTATTATTATTGTGTGATGATTTCTATAGTCATGGAAAGTAAATAATTAATCAAAGAAATGAGAGGTCAAACTGAATTTTTATGGTCATTTTTTCTTTCTTTTATCTCTGAATGACACCCGCCGAAACTGTTTAAATTAGACCCCGCGCTTTCAAAAGCCGTACCTGTCTACAGCTGTATGAGAAAGAAAAAAAACCGTTGGAAATTACTCATAAAAGTACTCCGGAATCATGTGCCTGTAATGACCAGTTTCCCGTTATCAGGGCTCACTACACGCACTCGATACATTAATAAAATTATATTTCTTCTCCTTCTTCTTCTTCTTCGTACACTCTCAGACGTCCACTTGAATGTTTTAATAGAAAGCAGTAGTCAGGTTGAGGCTATTTGAATCTCCGTAGAGATTTTCCACGAATGGCACTGGTGTCGGCCACATGCGCTTTCTCTGTTCCGCGTATGTTGTACTCAATATGTTGTATCTTATAATTATACAGGGTGGTCATAAAGTCTTTCCCTGATTACAAATTTTTACGAGATCCTCCAGATGTTAAAAGCATCAAAGCTTGGTATATAAAGTTTACGGACACTGGCAGCGTCGGTGACATGCCC